>JAHBMJ010003109.1:2500-10000 GCA_018398765.1 Chromera velia
CTCCCTTTCTTCCGTCCTTCCTTCCTTCCTTCCTTGCTTGTTGTTTGTGCTCATGAACGGCGTACCTGGACCGCACTCTCTTTCTTCGAGTGCGTGATGGTCTTCGATGCCTACCTTCTTTGCTCCTCTCCTCCCTCCTTACTCTCTCCACACACCCTGTTGGAATTCAACTGCACTGCTGGCCGCCTCTCTCTGCCACTTGCCTGCCTTGCTGTTTTTTGCGTCGTGGGATCGATTGATCGATCCATCTACAAACGTATCAACGCATTTTCTGTTTGTATGACTGACAGAGGCTGCGTGCGTGTCTGAGAACTGGCAGACAGATATCGCAGATCTGGGTTTAATTGCATCATCGTTCAAGTGTTACGACGACGCAATCCGATCACGCTTTTTGCAGTCAACCCGAATGAATGATTTCATGAACAATATTCCGGTTGATCGGCATGAACGAATAGGGATCGAGATCTATACGTTCCAGTTCAGTGAGTCCATCGATCCGTCCTTCGACTCAGTCGTGTCAGGAGCGTGCACGCAAGCGCATCGATCAATCAACAAATGGTCGATGAAGGGTTATATACCAAGTATGGACCCATTCAAATGCAGATGCAAACCAAACATCTAGCAAAACATCATCATTTACATATTATGAATTTATGATGATACGATAAGTCTGTGTATATAGAAAAGCCATAGACTACGGGAGAAAATGAGAGAAACATTTGACATCCGTTCCTAGTACGTCCACCTCACTCTTGTTCTTCTATCTATCTATGCAACATTGCAACCTAGATTGGAACACTCTAGGTTTGGCACTCTAGGTTCTACTTGATCAGTCTTCCAGTAAGTCTTTTGTAGTTCAGGCGTTTATGAGGATGACTGTACTCTAGACTACACTGCTGAATCCCCCTATCTCTCTCCTTTCGCCAGAGACTATGTAACAATGCATTTGAATACTAAATTTGCATGGAAGATTTCAAACTAGATTTTAAGTAATTAATTTTAAACTATACATTCTAGAAAAGTCTATATGGAAAAGTTCCCGGAAAACTGTCTGAACTACAATTTTAAATTTGTTTGTTTATATATGGCCGGTGCAAGCCGTCCCCCGGCAGTGGACCTCGGGGTAAACTCAGATTCCTGGCCCCAGAACATAAATCTTAATCCTATCCTACTATATCCTTACAGGCGATGCACAATCACTGCCACAGTGATAAAAAGAAAGAATTATTAGGACATACTGATGACAATAATACATGTTTTTATAGCTAGTTTTATAGTCTCCTAAGTTTGATAAGTGTTATAGTAAATTAGTAATTTTTAATTATTTTTTTGATATTAAATTCAATGACATCCATGCATCTTGGAACATTTTATTGAACTTATGATTGAAGCACTGTCACGGAGAATTTTTGAGATAAAAGCGGGACATATAGCTAGGGAACATAGCTGTATGACCTCCCCCAGCCCCTTTCTCTCTGTTGGTTAGAACATACACGAGAGCGGGCCCCGGCATATGAACGTGAATCGATCCAACCATGGATCGACAACACGCTGAAAGACATGCAGGAACACTTGAAAGACTGCCGGTGTCCGCTTGCTCTCTCCTGCACTCGCTTGTCTGTCTTTCCTTTCTGAGGCTGCAAAAGTCACTGAAAATTCACCGCATTCCTCTTCTGGTGTTGCACCCAAAGGAGTCGCAAAAGTGGGCGCATGCAGAACAGAAGAAAGAAGGACATGAGGGGTGAGAGAGTAGGGAAGTGGGGGGGACCATGGATTGAGTGGCAAGCCGGAAGAACCAGGAAGGGAAGAGGGAACAGGCCCGCACCATGCAACCGTACTGTAGGCCTCCACGTTTTCCTATTAATACTACCGGAAGCGCAAGTGCCTTCTCTCTTTTCCGCCTCTTCAGCCGATTCTCCTTCTTCCGCTTCCCCATCCTTCTTTCTCTTGTTTTTTGTTGAGAAGAAAGAAGAGAAGAGGACAAAAACGGGAAGAGAACAGAAGAGAATTCACGCCTTTCCCCCCCCATCTCACTCCCCCGTCCTTCCTTCCTTGATTCCAATCAGGAAACTCCAGTCCCCCCACTCCGCCCTGCCGCACTACGGGTCCCTCGCCTCCTCACTGCTCACTGCTTCCACCAGGCAGACGGGCCGTGTCCACGGGTTCCATCTGCAGGGAGGGAGTGAGGGAAGCAAGCAAGCAAGATTCATTAATTCGCTCAATAAACATACCTACAGGCGCACATTCATGAGAAGACAGGATTGTGTCCGTGATCGTGCATGCTCGGCCGTCTACCGCTTCAAGAGTGCAGAGTTCCTTCCGTTCTGCTTCCTTCCTGCCGAGTGCTCGAGAGAGCATTCCTCTCCTCAGCATTTTCCCTTCGCGTGTGTACCAGGAGGCTGCTTTGTCCGCACACCGCATGTGAATGTGCCTGGCGCGTCCAGGGCTCCCGGCGGTGTCATGAAGAGAGAACGAATCGGGTCTGTACAGCGGCGGGAAATCCGAGAAAGAGCTAGAAGACAAAGGGAGAGAGCAACTAACTGGGAGAGATAGACAATGGAAGAAGTTCATGCGGTGTGGCAGCACACATACAGGGCCATAGGTGCGAAGACATAGAAGTAGAAGCAGCCTCCACGATTGTGTCTGTCTATCTATCTGTCTTCTCCATTTCTCGCTTTCCCTTCGTTCGTTCCTTCCTTTTGTTTACGGATGTAAGAAGATAACAGGAGAGGAGATGCAAGAAGAGGACGAAGATAACAGGAGAGGAGATGCAAGAAGAGGACGCACCTCGGGAAGGACACAGGGGAAGAGAGACAGACAAGAAAGGCGCAGACGCTCACACACGCAGGAAGTGACTCTGTGATAGAGAGAGAAAACGACCTTCACCCCAAACATTCATTCAGAAGACGGAAAGGGAGAGAGAGAGAGAGAGAGAGAGAGAGAGAGTACAATGGTCTCTCCTGCTCCTTGTATGCACGACAACTTTTGCCTTAAGATGACGAACGCAGCCTGCTCAGTGGGCTTCCTCTGTTTTTCGTCCCTTGTCTTCCCTTCTCCGTTCCCCCTCGTTCTTCTGGCTCAACAAGCACACACAGATAATATCTGCTTCTTCTCCTCTCCTCTTCTCTCCCCTCTTTCCATTTCAAGGAAGACGTGCAGACAGATGGACACACACCTTCCTCTCCCACTGCCACCTCTTTCTTCCCGTCTTCGTTTTTCCTTCTACAGAGACGGATGCACAGGTGCGAAGACGAAGCGTCAGAAACACCGACGGACAGAAAGAAGCACAGACTGACTGTTAATCTTTTCGTGTCCTCCGTTTTCCTTCTTTCATTCTGTGTTGTTTTCGTCTGTGCTCTTTCCTTCTGTGTCTTTCTACCTCTTCCTATTCCGCTTGGAGTACCGTTCTTTCAAAAAAAAGGACAGATCAACAGGCATGCAGACAGACTGACACAGACTGAAAATCACAGAGAGGGAGACAAACTAACAATTGTACCCTGTCTCTTCTTTACAGTCAGACAGGCAGACATACAAACTGCATGTTATTTCTTCAAAAGCGATGTCAGATGGCAGTACTGAAAATGGCAGTCAGGAAAACTTTGGCGGAGAGAAAGAAAGAGCCAGACAGATAGTCGGTCACTCTACCGGTCTCCTCCCTCTGTCGTCCGACCCCCCGACGCACGTAGCCACATATGTGAGACAAATTCATACAGGACAGATGCACGTAACCACACATGCATACACCCCCTTGTCTCGATCTGTCCCCTAACTCGGACAGACTGACCAGTACGGGGAGGGGCCCAGATGTGGTGATCGTGGTGCTTGGCGTAGTAGTTGGAGTAGGCCATAGCAGGCCAGAAGAGGACCTGAGAGGCGATACCGGAGAGAGACAGGAAACGAGGGGGGTATGGAGAAAGAAGAAAGATGACGTACGAGGGAAGGCAACATTCGTTTGCGCCCCAGACTGACTGACCAAGACTCCGTAAGTGGCCCAGATGAAAGAGTTGTGCCACCTGAACATCTCTCTGTACTCTGCGGGACTGGGAAAGTAAGTCCTCTGAGGGCGTTTCTCTTTCAGTCTGTTCCACATGACCAGCTTCATCACGTCTTCGTTCTCTGGTCCATGGAGACCCGTGCCCCGAAGTCTCATTCCCGCCTTGTCAGACAGCTTCGTCATTCTGCTCCCCACAGGGCGCATCACATTTTTGTCAGGGAACTGCTTAGGGACATAATGCCAGTCGTAGTTCCCGAACTGCATCAGCCCCCGGCGGGCTGTTGACCTGAAGAGGGCCATCCTCCTTCAACTCAAGAAAGAGCAACTGGCTTACTCTGCCGCGCTGCAGTATCAAAGACTGAGCCCGCTTCGGAACGAGAAACGAGACAGAAAGACGAGTCCACCGGGTCTAGCAAACTGTAACAGGACTCCCTCCACTTGCCAGTGTACAACAGACAACCTCTCAGGGATTGATGTCGGATAAGAATCCCTGTCAAAACGTGCCCAATATAGCTCGATCCATCTCGATCCTTCTGCCATGCATGCACATCGAATGCGTGGACTCCAAAATATACTCCAAATCCCCATGCAAAACCCCGCACATGGCCCCGGAAAGCGAAGCGGGGGGCACTTACAAAACAAAAATACCCCAGCCCGTATGCATGCTTTCACCAAAAACCCGGCCCCGAAAGGCTGAATTTGCGCCATGCGTACGTCAGATCATCACTCAGATGGGTTTCAGATCCGCTCGAAGGATCGATCACAATGCCTGTAAAGGAGCGGTTTTTACCTCCGCGGCGGTATCGCCGCGGGTTTCACCTGGTTTCAAGCGTTCGCAGCCCCGCAGCGGCCTCTAACCCCTTTACAAGTCTTGATAGGTCATATCAAATATATTTATAAGTATTTTATAGCAGGAATAAGTTATTCTATTGAATTATGGTTTTAAACTATTTCAAACATGCTTGTCTGAAATGAGTGTGCGCGCGTCTTGTGTGGTTGTTCAGCCTTTAGCTTCAGCCTAGGCTGCGGAGGGTCGTGGTTGTTCATACTCATGTGGAAGCAGGCTAAGCTGCGGCGGTTTACTCCTTTTCTTTACAACTGCATATCTGGGTTGCCATTTGTCTCTGGTTTCAGAGACTCTAGGCTTAACCACAATTAAGTAAATAAGTAAGTAAGTAAGTATAAAAATAAGATAAAATAATATAATTAATATAGGAAATATTAAGAACAAACAAAAAATAAATACACAAAAAAACTAGTAACTCATTTATTTTTAATCTAATTCACAATAAAAGAAACTATAAGTCATAGTCTGATCAACAATCATGGTATGACATGACTATTTTAAAATTGATTGAATTCTTTCATTGATTTGAATGCATTGCAGAGAATGATTTTTGAATTAATAGTAGAGCCATGTGGGTTTGTCGCCGCCACCGCGAGCGACGCCGCTATCGGCCCACGCCGCCGCGCCGCCGTGCATGCGTTTCCATACATTGTATTTCTGCATACATTTTATTTCAGTTTCATCTTGGCGGTGATTGAGATCAATAAATTGACATCAGGAGGTTTTAGTTCAGAACACAGGATGGGGGGGGGTTGGGGGGGGGGACGGGGTTGTTCCTCCGGTTTTCGTCGCCCCTGCAGCCCCTGCTGCAGCAGTAGGGGGGCTAAGGGGGCGATGTGCACTCGTCTCGGTTTCTAGCCGTCTCCGTCCTATAGAGTGCGGTCAACCCACTCCAACAGGTTAAGTTCCTGTCTCATCGCTTTCTGTTGGTGAAGGGGGACTCGTTCTTATCCGTTCTTTGGGTCTTGATGATACTCGCAATACGCAAACTTTAAGGGTGACAAGGAACAGAATCTCCAACGTTTTTGACCTTCAGAAGGTGGAGAGGGAGGAAAGGGTTCCACAAAACATTCTGAATGTTTTGAATGGAGCTCAGCCAGGTGGAGAGGGGGGGCAGGGAGACGACGGGGGGGTAGCTCAGGGGGAGGGAGTCAATTTTCTTTCTGCTTCTTCTTTCTCTCCCTCATATAATTTTTCTTCTGTTTGTTCTACTTGTTTGTTTTCTTTTAAATGTAGAAGACACGGCACTGAGGTGGCAAAGAAGTGTCAGAAGGCAGACAGCAAGCCAGACTGTCTTACAGTAGAGAGTGAGGTGGGAAAGACCCACAAGAAAGCCGAATGGAAAGAAGTGAAAGACGGAAAGTTCAATGATCCGGGAGACAGAGAGATTAGGAAGTGAGTTTATTTTCAGTCATTGGGGGAGGAGCTTCCTGCAACTGGACAGTCTTCTTCCTCTTCGGCCGCTTTTTCTGTTTCTTCCCTTCTGACAATTATCCCTTTAATGTGAGTGATGACATGGAAATTAGTCAGTGCGGGGGGGTCCATGATCAGAAAGGCAAAAACGAGGCTTGTTCTCGCTGGCAACTCCTTTTTCAACAGAAAGAACGTAGAAACATATTCTAGTACTCCAATCATCACCTCTCTTCACATTCTTTTTATCTTTGCTTTGGTGAAGTCATGGGGAGTTGCGTTTACAGATGTGACATGTGCCTTTCTGCAGCCGCGCCTTCCTGAGTCAGTAGGGAGGATTGGAGTCAGAATGCTAAAGTGGTTACCTCCAGCAGCCATTACGAGGGGGTTCAAATCAGGAGTCGTGTATCTTTTGCATTCGGCAGCATATGGCTTAAAAGATGTACCACGAATCTTTGGTTTCTTTTTGTATCAAGTTCTTTTCAGGATTGAATGGAGAGAAATCATGGAAAGTACCCACGTAAAGATAGACAAGGGGGTGACTGTTCCTCAGTTAGCCAGAGCAGATGATTCATCCATCACTGAGGTGCAGACTGAGTCTCTTGACGTGAAGGCAATGTTGTCTTATCATGTCGACGATTTGACTTGTGCGTCTCCTTGTCCTCTTTTAACCTTAAAACAGATTGCACAGATAGGACCCGTATCAATGGACGACGCGACTTTGCTTTCATCCGAGAGTGTCAAGCTGGTTAGTTTTGATGTGACATTGTTCAAAACAGATGAAGCAATCTGCCAATCGATGGGGGGGTACTTGACTCTAGAGGCTTTGCCTCTCGGGAAAAGAAGTGGAGTGTTGGTGGAATCAGACTTTTTGCCTCCTTCTCCAGGCGAGATCGACATGCGCCTTGAGAGTGAGATGAGAAAGTGGGTAGGGGGAGCCATGTGGGTCTCTCGTTCACGATTCAACATTGCTTTTGCTGTCTCCACACTTGCACAGTTCTCCAACACACCTACAGTCAGGCATCTTGCTGCAGTAATCACTGTCTTACATTTAGTTGTAACAAAGAGAAAGAGGCTTAGGTTTGTGTGCATTCATTTTTGTTTTGTACAACTGCGTTTGTTTGTAGATGTAGCATTTGATGTATCCACCTGTTCCTCTCGGTCTGCTTTTCTTTTTTAGCTTGCTGATGCCTCATGGTCTTTGATTTGTTGGTTGAATATCCTTGACTGGGCGACTCACAAGGAGAAG
>JAHBMJ010003110.1:0-13135 GCA_018398765.1 Chromera velia
CCATGTCTGTGGATGCAGCCCGCCTGCGTCGAATGTCCAATTATGCAGGGGCAGCAGCTAGAGACATGGAAACGGTGAAGGACAGGAAGTACAAGGCCATCTGCAAAGAGCTAGGCCTCGAATTTGTCCCGCTGGTGTTTGAAACGTATGGAAGGCCGGGGAAGAGGACGGTAGAGTTTTTGATAACTGTAGTAAATCATGTAGCAAGCAGACTGAGAGGGGGTGAAGGCTTTACAGCGGTCCAGAGCAGACTGATGCAACAGTACTTCAAAATTCTGTCGTGCACCTTGCAGAGATTTGTGGCAGCAAACATGCTTTCTTCCATTCACTCACGGAGAGGGAGAAGGGGTCCTTTCCAAGCGGAGCCATTGCTGGCTCGCGACGTGGCAGCGTTTTCTGTCCCCGTACAGGGGGCAGGGGGCGCTAACGGCGAGTGAAGGACAGGGTGAAGTAAAGACTGAGCTGATTGAATGGGCGGAGAACGACGGAGAAGCGTAAAGAAGTAAAGGGCTAGAGACAGAAAAGAATCGGACAGGAAGAGTTGTTTATTGAAAAGTTGTTGTTTGAGAGTGTTAATTTGGGCTGACAGGGGCGATTGAAGTTGATGTAAAAGAGAAACTACGAAAAAAAACATGATAGAGAGGCAGGCAGAGTCAGAAACTAAGGGTGGATAGATTAGGGTAGATTAGGAAGAAACTGGCCTACGCATGATACCCAATACCGTACAAACTAACGGCTGGTATGCAAGGACGTGCTATACATCTATGAACCCTCGTTTCATATTCCATGCATGCAGGAAAAAATTAATAGCTCCATGCATGGCAGTTCTAAGGGCAGGCATAGGGACCATGTAGGGTGCCTATGTAGAGCAACTAGGATTGACAGAAATACGAACCAAACCTATGCATACTGGACCAATACATGCCCGGAGAGGCGAAAAAAATATGGGTGAAGCGCGGAGTCGTGGTGAAGCCATGCATGCATACATGCGCCCCCTTGTTCCTGCATGCATGCGGATCGCGGCCCGCGGATCGATTCGCGGGCCCCGGCCGGCCATGCATGCATGTATTCTTTAGTGTCTCTCTAGTCCTGTATTTTTTTTGTGATAATGATTTTTAGTGTTGCTTTGTATGCATGTTACTCTACGCAGTTTTTAATTAACTAGTCTTATCACTTAACTAATCTCTCATACTCAGTCGCCCTCCTTCTCCGGAGCCTGTACAGCAGCCACACCTCCCGCTGTAGCTAAAAATGACATAGCCCCTATCTTCTTTGTCACCCGTGTCCCTGGTCCTGTGTCAGGCCGGCCATACATTTTTTTTAGTGTCTCTCTAGTCCTGTGTCAGGCCAGTATACATCTTGCCTAGGCATAGATCCTATCCATCTGTTATGCGGTCATTCTGCTGCCAGCACAATGATGGCCTTCGCTCCCTCCTGGACTAAGCCATCGATCCTAGTTTATGCCTTTCATGGCAAACAAAAATTTATACCTTTCATTCTCCATGTGTTTGCGTAGTCAACTTTGTCTATCTATCGATGAGCATAGTAGTCTTCTTTTCCTCTCCTGGCGGCTTCTTCTTCAGTGATGCCTATGTCCAAATTAAAAAAAATGTTTCTCCTCAACATTTCTTTGTTAAACTTTTTTCTTCACATCAATTTTCTCTCTCACACATGCTTGACGGCCTTCGACTTCTTATTTATGTTTCTTCAATCTGATATCACAAGGCTCTTCTTCTCTTTTTCATGCATGTCGGACCATGCATGCATGCATTTTAGCTCTCAAGCTGACTTTATTCCGAGCTTTAAGCTCTACAGATCCTGGACCTCAGATATTTACGTCTTGACGGAGGGTCACCCGGGTAAGCTGCGAGGGCGACGCATGCTATAAACAAGCTGTGGTCGATTAAAAATATTGATTATATATTTTTAATTGTTACTTTGCTTACGTCTTTACATGGACGTCGCCCTAGGATCCTTCAGCCCCAATAATGAGCCAAAATGTATCTTGCCCCACACTTTTTAGCCAACCAGGACAGACTAGTTCATCCTCATAGAATTCACCAGCCGAGTAGTTGGACTGCCTTCTGAGAAAGAAAAAAGTGCGATTCAAAAAAGTGGTGGGTGAGTGGGCTAGGTGAGTGGAAGCTTTTTCGAGCGTCTCGAAACTGGCAGAGAGCTTGGATAGTCCCGTGAGTCTTCTTCTTAGTTCTTCTTTTATATATTCGTTTATATTGCTAATTTTTCTTTATGCGGCGCCGAGTACGGAATTCCGTCTAGTACACTAAAACGCAGGCTGGCCTCGCAAGCTCGGTGTCGCCTTTTCATTTTAGCTCCCAAGCCGACTCTATTCCAAGCTTTAAGCTCTACAGATCCTGGACCTCAGATATTTGCATCTTCACGGAGGGTTACCAAGACAAATCTATCCCAAACGGTCTCCAACAGTAAAACAGTCTCCAAAACAACCATACCTCTCAAGCTTTTTTAGGCAGTAAACAATATTTAAAAGCTTAAAACAAAGAGTTTTAAGCAATCAAACAGTACGATTTCCTGTTTTTAAATTAATTGGGTTTAGTGAAAGAAAAAAATATATTGTATTTGACCGCGTGGCGTGCGTGTTTCGTGCGTCAACGCACGCGCCTGTCATGCATGCAATTAAGGCAGCGGCGGGGAGCACCGGAATTTAAAATCGCGTGGATCGATATCAATAAAATCAAAAAAGCCAATTTTGATGCACGCAGATGCAGCTGAAGGACGCGGTTGCACCTCTACGCACATTGAGCTCAAAGATGATCGACGTAATCGACTAGATCGACGCACACTGCATATTTATCTCTGCACATTGTGGGATTGTGGATCTGTTTCGAAAGTGTTCACTGCTGATATTTCCAGATCAGGTTGCACAGTATTTCAAACAAAATAGCTGGATTCTTCACATGCCATTGGGAGAGCAGACGTTGGAACGAACCTCAGCCGTCTCTCTTCTTCGGGCATGGCCGTCTCGTTCTGCTAGTAAGCGTGGTGGGTAAATTTGGAGAGACCCGTCTTGCTCTCCATCTTTGATCGACGTCTTTTTTCTTTTGCATGCCTCTATACATGCATCTGAGCTCTTGCTTTCTTTGCCGGGGGAACTGGCGCTGTTTTTATTTTCCTTCTGGTGAGTTTGAGGTTCCGTCTCCCGCCGTCTCCTCTCAGATCGACGTGTACTAGCTAGCCTTGACAACTCGTTGCATTATATCAGGCACTGGCCCACCTTTGTCCAAGCTCTTAGACTTCCGTATCTTCTTGCTATGTACCTGCAGACAGGATTTGAGATTCTCACTGGGCTGTTTCAGGGATCCAGAGGGGCCTTCGCGTGCTCTCCGGTAAGTTCATTAGCTTGTTTGTCTCAATGCTTGCACCCCGTTCCATCAGGTCAGAGCATGATACACCTCAGACCCTCCTATAGAACTTTATCTTTTTCTTGTTCAATGGTTGCACGTAGGATCTGGGACTACTTTTTGCCTTTGCTGAGGAGCTGGGGTTGCTTTCACCATTCTTCCGGTAAGTCCATATGAAAACGGGACTAGACCGAGTCGTAACCCCGGTAAGCCGCGAGGGCGACGCATACTGTAAACAAGCTGTGGTCGATTAAAAATATTGATTATATATTTTTAATCGTTACTTTGCTTACGTCTTTATATGGACGTTGCCCTAGGATCCTTCGGTCCCAATAATGAGGGGGGTCCCAGGTCTGAGAACGGTCAGATGCTTAATAATATAATATTTAGCAGCTAGATGGCCGATAGAGCTGTAGCTGTGTAGAGCTATAGTAAGGTATGTAAGAGTATGTCGATAATAGTCGATAAAAAAATATAATAAGACGGTCTAAATACTACTACTAGTAAGGCAAATGTTAAGTCGAACAGGTATGAACGGGTAATTTTTAGTGTTAGTGTCTATGTCTGATTGAAGACTCGGAGTGGGTATTGGAATCTTTTAATGTAGAAGGAATATATCGTGGTGAAGAGGGGGTCCCTACTCGGCGTAGTACTCGCCCTTTTTGTGAGACCAACTTGAAACTCATAGCTTTGAAGGACTCTTTGGCTGAAGAATGAAGATAGAGAAAGAGGTGCTGTGTCCGTTTCTATCTATCAGAGTAGCAACACACAGAGAGAAGCTGCGTCCTCTTCTGTCTGCAAGAGTTAAAAAGGCACAGAAAGGCGTAGAGGGGTACTGTGCTGGCAGTATGCTTTGTCTGGAGTGAGCAAAAACCGAGTGGGGTGATGTCCTCTTCTACTTGTAATAGTGAGTGACATACATAGAGAGAGGAGCTGTGTCCTCTTCCGTTTGACAAATGAGAAGCACACACAGAGAAAGCGGTTGTGTCCTCTTCTTGTCTGACCGAGTGAGCAAGCACACAGAGAAGGGCTGTGTTCTTTCTGTCTGCAGGAGTGAATAAACAGAGAGAGGGGCTGTGATGGGGCCAGTCCTCTTCCGTCTGACAATGGGCAAGGTACACACAGAGAGATGGTGTGTCCTTCTGCCTGCAAGAGCGAGCAACATACTGTCAGAGAGAGGGGCTGTGTCCTCTTTTGTCTGCAAGAGTGAATAATGGTGAGCAAGTTGAACACAAAGACCGGGGCGGTATCATGTGGTGTCTTCTTTTGTCTGCAGGAGCGAGCAACACAGATAGAGGGGCGGTGTCCCCTTCTCTGCAAGCGTGAGCACTACAGAGAGTTCTATGTTTTCCTTCCTTAACAGTGAACAGACGTAGAGAGAGGCTGCATACTTTTCTGCTTGCAAGAGTCAGCAACCCAGCTAGAGAGGTCTAGCTGTGTTTTCTCCTGTCTGCCAGAGTAAGGGACAACACACACTGTCAAAGAGGGTCGCGTCTTCTTCTGTCTGAAGGAGACTCAGTAACATACAGAGAGAGGGGCTGTGTCGTCTTCTGTCTGCCGGTGTGAGCAACACAGAGAAGGGCTGTATCGTTGTCGGCCTGCAAGAGTGAGCAACACCGAGAGAGGGGCATGAGAAGGGTGGTATATGCAAGAGTATGCGATACAAGGAGGGGCTGTGTCCCCTTCTGTGTGCAGGAGTGAGTACACACAAGAGGGGCTGTGTTCCCTTCTGTCAGCAAGTGTAAGCAACTACAACGAGGGGCAATGTTCTCTTCATCTAGCTGCAAGACTGAGAGAGAGGTAGAGGGGAAGTGCCGGCATTGTACTTTTGTCCATAAGAGCAAACCCACAGAGAAATGCTGCTTCCTCAACATCTGCAAGAGTAGCAAGCAGGTATCCAAAAGAGAGGGGCGGTGTACTCTTCTGTCTGCGAGAATGAGCAATTAGATAGAGAGCGGGGTGGCGCACTTTCCTGCTACCAGAGTGAGCATATACACAGATGGGTTGTGACGCCCTTTGTCTGTAGGTGTGAACGATATGACGAGGGGCTGTGTCTTCTTCTGCCCGCAAGAGTGAGAAAGGCGTAGAGTCTCAGCGGTAGCGTGCTTGTTTTGTACTTTTGTCTGCAAGAGTGGACAACACAGAGAGAGCGGTTGTGTCCTTCTTTGGCTTTAACAGTGAGCAACCTAGAGAAGTTTGCAAGCGTGAGTAAGCACCGAGAGAGGGGTGGTGTCGTCTTCTGTCTGTAAGAGTGAGCAACATAGAGAGAGGGGTTGTGTCCTTCTTTGGCTTTAACAGTGAGCAACCTGGAGAAGTTTGCAAGAGTGAGTAAACACCGAGAGAAGGGCGGTGTCGTCTTCTGTCTGTAAGAGTGAGCAACACAGAGAGAGGGGCGGTATCCCCTTTTGTCTGCAAGATTCGGAAAGGCGTAGGGGCAATATGCTGGCATTGTGCTTCTGTCTGCAGGGTCGGTAATTACAGAGAGAAGGGCTTTGTCCTCTGCTATCTGCAAGAGTGAAAAGGGGCGTACAAAGGCAGTGTACTAGGCAGTATGCTGATATTGTGCTTTGTCTGCAGAGTGAGTAAACTACAGGAGAGGGGCGGTAGCCTGCTCTATCTGCAAGAGCGAGAAAGCTACCGAGTGCGCTGGCATTGTGCTGTGTCTGCAAGAATGAGTAACACCGAGAAGGGGGCGGTGTCGTCTTCTGTCTGTAAGAGCAAACATACAGGGAGAGGGGTTTTGTTCCCTTCTGCCTGCAAGAGTGAGAAAGGCGTAGAGAGGTAGTATACTGGCACCGTGCTTTTGTCGCAAGAGTGGCCAAATGTCGAAAAGGGGTTGTGCCTTTCCTATCTGCAGCTGTGTGTTACATAGAGAGAGGGGCTATGTTATCGTTTATTTGCAAGAGTGAGTAGAGCGCGCTGTGAACATGGAATGACAGATGCTTCGGATTCCACAGATGAGTTAATTTGGCAGGAGGACGTTGAGGGGTACTGGAAGGCATGTAAGCTCGAAAGGTATGTGAGTGACATGTAAGTATATGTAAGTGATGCCAGTGGGTGTTTGCTGGAACGTCTCAGGCATAGTTTGAAGGAGGTGCTCAGAGATGTGAAAGAAGTGTGGAATGCCTGTGCGGCATGTGATTTTAGGGGAGAAGGTAGGACTCACCGATGCCGGCTCTTCCAACGTCTGTGAAGGTTTCCATTTAAATTCTGTCCCTGGAGTCGCTGACCACTGCGTTGGCCTGCAGGTCGCAGGGGGGGAAATAAAGGTCAGACAGTCTTGTAAGGCAAGGGCCACGCACGCGTTAATCTGGGCGTGAGGAGCTCCATGGCAAGTATCTGAGCAGTCTAGGAGACTTCCAGTGTGATGTGACCTAATATTACAAGGTGCAATTCACGGAGGGAGCTGTAGATAGTTCTAACCAGCTGGACAAGCCTGTGTCATCATGTGTTACATGTTTTTGGCTCACATGTTGCTTGAGGAAGAGACTTTGTACGATGCGTGTAAACTGACCTCTGGAGACCAGGGAGCTTGACAGCGGCAGGCGGGGGCGTTAGTGGTGAGCACCAGCCCGCGTCGCTTGCCTGCATGCAGAGTGCAGAAGGAAGTGGGAGAATCGAATCGTATATACCAGTTAAGTAGTCGGGTTGAGATACATAAGTGTTGGAGTTGCGCCAGCTTGTAGACACGACCAGCGGCTGACTTTTTTTGAGCCTGAGCCTCCTGTGTGGAAGCAAACGAGAGTGGACCTGGTCCCTTTGGGTGCCGCTGAGGCAAAAAGGGGGTGTTTTTGTATGAGAGGAGGGTACCACGGAAAGTGTGGTGCTCGTTGGGAGCGTGTGTTGCTGTGTAACAGTGTTTGGTAAGTATTCACAGCAACCGTCAGCTAACCTTGTAAGGACAGAAGAGCCGTGTGCTAATAACTTGATCAGAGCCTCGTTAGGACGCCGAGAGTGCTTTTTCGAGCATCCTGAAACTGGTAGAGAGCTTGCATGGTCCTTTGAGTCTTCTTCTTAGTTCTTTTTTTGCATATTCGTTTATATATTGCCGATTTTTCTTTGTGCAGCGCCGCGCTCAGAATTCCGTCTGGTCGCCTCGGGGGGCAGCTCAGCTCTACTGAGATCAGCCGAGAGGCCCTGAGATTGCACGCGCTCGCATAACGCATTTTTTCATTTTGGGGGGCCAGGGGTTTTGGTTGCGATCGCTTAATTCTCTCTCTGTCCATCAAGGTGTCACCCGAATTCCAAAATATGCCCCTCAAGCAACTCGCACGGAGCCGCGATCGCACATATACCTTATGATTACTTCGCACATACGTGCTCCTCAAGTAACTCGCACGGAGTTGCAAGTGTATGCTCGCGCAGTCCGGAAAAGCATACTTCATGCGCGTTATACCGTGGCCCCCGCCCCATGCATGCATGCATGCATGCACCTACATAAGACATGCCCAAGCCCCCGATGGTGAATTTACGGACCCTTTAAAGGGCCCCTTGAGGCACTCACCCAACTGGTTGGGTGTATCTCGTACGCTAAAATGCAGGCTGGCCTCGCATGTATATACAAGCTCGGTGTTGCCTTTTCATCGCCTCGGGGGGCAGCTTAGCTTTGCTGGGCTTAGCCGAGAGGCCCTGAGAACGCACGCAGTCGCATATTGCGCTCTTCAAATTTTAGGGGGGGAGATCGATGTAATGCTTAAATGTGTAGCAGAAATCGGATCTCGACGTGCGTGTGTCACTGCGCGTGCGTCATTTCCACTATAATTAATCGGGTATTCTTGCATGCATCGATCGATACATACTTTGCTCTTCATGATACGTACCCCTTAAGTAACTCGCACAGAGTTAATTACATATGTGTTCATGCATAGTCCCGAAAAACATATTTTGCGCACGTTGCCGTGGCCCCCGCTATTTGCCCATGCATGCATTGCAGGCAAGACATGCCCAAGCCCCTAATGGTTTTCATCATGCAATCAAATTAATTATGGCTGACCCCCTAAATGGCCCCCCGAGGCACTCACCCAACTGGTTGGGTAACAACTGGTTGGGTGTATCCCATGCATATATATGGAGTAACGTTTTTTTTTCAATTTAATTTTTGGCAATAAATTAATTAACAAATTATTATACCGCATCAAATCGAATTTTTCGTCAGATACAAATTACAAATATATTTTTTGCATTTTGAATTTTTTTTTTTTTAGCCCAAATGAGGCGTACAGACCAAAAATGACATGCCGGGGCCCAACTTTTGTGTCCGACCACAATTTGCATGCTGGATTACAAATGTTGACATGAATTATTTAACCGAAGTGCACTCACGGACTAACTTTTGTAATCGAGCACTCAGATTTGTAATCCGCGGTGCGCGCGCGCATCCCGCGCGAAGTTGGGCCCCGGCATGCCGTTTTTGGTCTGTATTGAACAATTTGGGCCCAAAAAAATAGCATTTAAAAATGCATAATTTGTATTTGTAATTTGTACGCCGGGGTCAAAAACGAAAAATTACATTTGATGCGGTATATATAAATTCTTTAAATGCATGCATGCAGATCGAAAGAGATGTTTAAAGTTCGGAAAAGCTGCTCCATCAAGCATATATTCCACTTTCTCTCATCACAGGATCCTCGTAAAAAGACAAGAGTGGCCGGAGGACTGGTTTTTGTTGTCTCAGGACAATCAGCACGTCCTCCTTGACAGACGAGTGACGGAGACGGTAATAAGCACAAAAACATTTGCAACACGTTGATTTAATTGCCTGGCAGGACAAAAATTAAGCCAACCGCCTGCACCTTTTAGCTCCTGATCCAAAATCTAAAAGCAAGAAGACGGTCTTAGAGAAGTGCAGTGGTCTCTGAAAAGCGTCGACTTTTTTTTGTCTGGTTTCCAGCTGGTAGCTTCGCCAGAGCCTTTCTCGTCTCAAGCAACAACTTAACGATCAGTTTGTTCCAGTCACCGACCATGCGGTCATTGCTTCCTCTTCTCTGTGCGGGCTTCTTTGGACCCCTCTCGAAGTCAGGACCTTTGTGTGGGTGTTTGCGTATTGATCAATCGTTGCGTGTTTGTTGTGCACGAGGTTGTCTTCACAAAGAAGGTGTGCATGGATGATGTGTGGGATCCGTCTACATGGATGATTGGACCTTCTTGCGAGTGACAACCAGACATCAAAAGTGAGCAGCCAGACCCATGACGTGAAAGCTCCACTGCATGTCCATACTCTGTCTGCACCAAGACATGCATTGTCTCGCAGCGCGTTCCGACTGGAGAAGGAGAGGCTGCTCAACGGCACCACAGGGGAGTTGGCAGTGAAGGACAAGAACCCCTCTCTGTACGACCGCGTGGTGTTTCTGCTTGACTGGACGGTCATTGAAGAGGCGTCTCCAAAGGTGCTCCAACCGTTCATCCGAACCATCAATAAGATCGGAAAGGTGGGGCAAAAAGGGTCTGTGTGTGTGTGCGTGTGTGTTTGTGCGTGTGTGTGAATGAGCTCTTGTGTCGTCGCTCTGACTCATTTCTATTCGTCTAATTACCGCCTTGTCGACGGATTCACAATCACGCAGACACAAAGGCAGACAGCTAGGTAGATAGATGGATAGACAGGCAACCTGCCAGACAGACAGACAGACAGACAGACAGACAGACAGACCGACCGACCGACAGACAGACAGACAGACAGACAGACACACAGACAGACAGACCGACAGACAGACAGACAGACAGGCAGGCAGGCAGACAGACAGACAGGCAGACAGCCAGACTGTCCGGAAAATGACAGTGTGAAATTCTTCTTTGGAAGTTGGACTCTCAGAGTTTCTGCAGAAAGAAAACGAATAAAATCCTTGGGCAGAATCGGGAGAAATGGACGGTCGACCACACATACTCTCTCTCCGTCTCTCTTTCACACACACACACACACACACACACACACACGCACACACACACACACACACACACACACACACACGCTGACCTCTACTATCCCCATATTGACAGGTCCGCATCGTGACCCCTCTAAGCGAAAAGCGGCTGACCAAATGGAAGGCCGACAACAAGGAGAAGGTCTCTGTTCTGTCCGTAGACGACGGCCCCAGTTGGTTCTCTCCCCACGACAACGTGTGGGCCTCCCCGATGTCCAAAATCAAATTCGGGTGCGGCACCGAGGAGGGATGCAGGGGAAACCCCGAAGAGGCGTGGACGTACGGGTGCGAGGACGATCCTGACAGCGCCCCCACAAGTCAGTCAGACAGTCAGTCAGTCAGACAGTCAGTCAGTCAGTCAGTCAGACAGTCAGTAAGTCAGACAGTCAGTCAGTCAGTCAGTCAGTCAGACGGACAGTCAGTCAGTCAGTCAGTCAGTCAGTCCGTCTGAGATGCAGACTGCAAGATAAATCGATGGAAAAGTTGTTGGGTCCATTCTTTGAGTGCACGATTTGAGACTGACAATATCTGCCTGTCCGTCCAGTCTGCTGAAGGTGTCGTCTCTTGCTGACGCACTTCTCTCTTCATGCCTTTGGATGCTAAGCCATCAGCCAGGAGGAAGAGATTTGCACTTGCACTCACACTTTCGTGCGGGTGTGTGTCCCTGCCTGTACATCTCTCTCAATCTTTGTCTGCAGCGTGTGTGCGACACTACATCGAGAACCCCGCGTACAGGTGCGTGCGTCAAGTCGAGACTCTTTTTCGAGTGGATACTGACATCAGGATTGCATGTGCCTGCCTGGCTGCCCCTCATCGTTGTTTGTATCCTTCGGTCCCCTCATCATTTCCTCTGCAGATGTTCTCTGGTGCAGAGAAACGCGGTGTTTTTAGATCGAAACTTTCAAATGTGTCTTTTTGCTTCTTCCCTTGTTCCTTCGATTCAGGTTCTCTCTCGTGTCCTTCGGCAGGCTCCCTCAGCAACATGGGGCGGTGCAGGACTTCTGCTTGTCAGTCAGTTCGATCGATTGAATGGAGAGATGGGAACTGGGGCAGTTTGGAGAGTTAAAGCATAGAGACGGACTTGGTATAACAAATCGGACTGCTCAGTTTGTGACTGTTTTGTCACTTGGAAAGAGGGTGTAATCAAAGAAGAAGTATCTCTGTCGCTTTCTCTCTTTTCGACTCTTGCTTGAGAAGTTCGTGAGTATTTTCTTAAAGAAATGGCATCCAGATCACCATGCTGAAGGGCTCTGCCTGTGTGGGTGCGACTGACGGACCATTCTTCTCTACGGACCCGGACTTTTTACCTGTGAAAGCTTCTCTTTCTTTTCTGGGTCTGTCTCCCTTCTCTCACGGGTGTGACCTCATCTCTCTACAGCTTACACCGTCGAGTAGAGAAAAGAAGAAAGCCATGCAGCCGTCCGCGTGGATATTTGGCATGCATGAAAAGAATGGACGCATCATGAGACATCCCTTCTGTCTGTCATGCATTCTTTTGCTCTTTCCCTCATTTGCATGATATCATCTTGCAGAAAGGACAATCGTCGATGCTCTCTGGTGTCGACGAACACCCCACCTCTCGGAGACAGGAACACGGACATGGTCAGCCTGAAGCCTTTTCGGATTGAATTCAATGCCGCTCTATGTTTCTTCTTTCTTTTCGTCTGTCCTTTTTCAAAGGGCTGTCTTTTCTCCCTCCCTGATTTCTTCTTCCACCCCTCGCTTGATTGTTTGTGCCGTGTCCCGACGAACAAAGAAAATGCATTGAGACAGCAAGAAATGTGCAGGACAAAGCAAATGCGGGACACTAAAGTCCACTCCTGATGCAAGGGAAACGAGGCTCACCTGTTCAAAATTTTCAGCTGCTCTCTGCCCCCTCCAAACCCTCTCCCTGCAGGCTCTTGAGGCCGTGACGAAGGAACTTCTGGAGGGATGGAGATTTGGCCTCCTCACAACCACTGACGTCGGTCTTCTCTCACAATCAGATGACTGTCTGAACAGTTGCCTCCACTTGCGATTTTTCTGAGCTTCTGCATGAATTGTGGGGAGGAAACTTCATTTTCTCATGCATGACTTGTGCATGAAGTTCGAGTCATTGCAAAAATTTTTGAGAAATGGGAGGGCAACGGGGGAAGGGCAGGAGTCTGCACAATTCAGGGTTTGAGGAAGAAAAGAAGTCCTTTCGACTTGCAAGCGTTTCCCTTGTCCAGCGCAGCCCATCTTTGCACTTCGATCGTCGTTGCCCGCCACGTGCAACCACCCTCTCTGCTTGTCCACAGCATTTGACATTTTTGTCTGGTAGCGAAGGAGGGATCTCTTCGTCCTCAAAAGCACATGTGTTGTTTAAAAGATATCCTACAGCTTGCCTTCAGAACTAGCTGTTATGGCTAGCTAGGAAGTGACTGAAGAAACTGACCACACAAGACCGGTTTCGAGCACTCAGGCTCTCTTCAATTGTCTGTGGTTTATCAAATATCGTTCAAATGAATATGTCCTCTTATGCTCGCAGGTGACTTACGAGGCCTGGGAGAGAAGGAGAGACAACGTCCAAATCAAAAGAGCCCAGGAATCCAACCAGGCCCCTTCCAACGCCGTTCTCAGAAATACAGACATGGGCAGCCTGGAGACGTTCACGTTCTCTCCTGATAGATGGGGAAAGATGCACATCGCAAAACCGTCAGTCAGACCTGGAACAGGGCACAAAAGAGCAAGCGACCCACCCGCGTTCGCCTTCAGGAATTGTGCAGCGACGCACTCTCGCTGCATGCATGGGCTTCCATCCAAGTCTATTCTTCCTCCCTCCCTCCCTCCCTCCCTCCCTCCCTCCCCCCCTCCCCCCCT
>JAHBMJ010003111.1:0-13145 GCA_018398765.1 Chromera velia
CCCCAAACCGCCCCCCCGACCCCCCCCCCCCCCCCACCCCAACCTCTTCGATCGATCGATCACGCTTCAGAGTACAGGTAGCTGAACTCCGACAAGAGACGAATCCGAGAATTCTTCAACAGATTTTCTACAGCTTTCTGCAGCAACGCACAAGAGCAAATGACACATGAGATACAGCATAAATGAAAAGACACAGATACCTCACACGGAGAAGAGAGAGAGACAGACAGACACACACACACACACACAGAGAGAGAGAGAGAGAGAAAGAGAAAAGCAAAGAGAAAGAGAAGAGCAAAGAGAAAGAGAGAGAAAAGCAAAGAGAAAGAGAAAGAGAGAGAGAGAGAGAGAGAGAGAAAGAAAGAAAGAAAGAGAGAGAGAGAGAGAGAGAGAGAGAGAGAGAGATTCCAAATAAGTGCTCTAACACGAGAAGCCCCCAACCCCCTGTCTATATTTCCTGCCTGCCTGCCTGCCTGCTTACCTTAACATCTCCGAGGATGTGGTTGAACCTGAGGAGGTTCTTTTCCCCCGCCTTGGGGTCCCATTGCCTCATCCACTCTCTGTGCATTCGAATCGCGCACGCGGCGTAAAGTTCGTCAAAGCAGTGCTGCAGAAGGAGACAGAGCGTGCACGAGGGGAAAAGGTGAGAGGAAGAGAAAATGAGCGCGTAGGGGGAACGAACTATACCTCCACACATGGAAGAGAAAGCAAATTTTCGGCCAGCATGTCCTGTAGAACAACTAAGAGCCTCTGCACGTCTCTCTGTGGTGAGAATGTGACGGCAGTGACTTCCAGGTGATTGAGTCATTGCACCGCGGGTGAAATAAAATGTGAACAGTTTCTCATGATCGAGCTCTGCACGAAACTCTCAAGCTCTCCTCCCGCACTCACAAGCCCGCGTGGGTGCGTACCTGTGGCCTTGCTTGTTCATTCGCCAGCCGTGCGAAAGTCTTGATGCACTCCCGAGGCGCAGACTTCCTGCCGATCACAGGGTGATGTTGGGATCCCCCGTCGAGCCTCAGAAAGCAGACGAGGAGTTGCTGCACGAACACACACACATACACACAGATAGATAGATATATAGATAGACAGATAGACAGACAGACAGACAGACAGACAGACAGAGAGATGGATAGATAGATAGATAGATAGATAGATAGGCATATGGGTGGACGCACAACGACAGCGGGAACAGAGGGCGAGGAAGCAACGGACTTCCAGTCCCAAGGAGACGCACGAAATGCCGCACACGCAAACGCCGACACACAGGGAGGGGAGGAATCAAGGAACGGAAAAGCCCCGAAGACAGATACCGGAGAAGGGGGGGAAAGTCGGTAGAACAGAGAGACCACTCAATTGAAAAGAGGAAGGCAAGAGGCAGACACACGGACTGTGGAAGATAAGGTAGAAAGAACCCAGGTTCATCGAGGAGTGACGAAGAGAAATGAAGGAGGGAAGCAAAGACGCACAAGCAAATGAAGATGCCAGACACGCTCGTGCAGAGTCAGGCAATCCAGGTAACAACGGGCGGAAAGAGAAGAACACTATACTTCCTTCTGACGAACCGTCAAATTGATTAAGCATGCAGACAAAAGATAACCCCTCTCGCTATTGCAGTCTTCAATCATCATTTGAAAATTCTGCACGCAGACAAGACAATGGACAGACAGACGCAGTTTCGCACTCAGGACTGCAAAGCAGCTTGTTTTCTAACATTCTTCTCGCCTCTTGACCCTCATACCACTCAGTGTCTGTGGAAGCTTCAAACTTCTCCCTTTCCTTTTCCTCTTCGGCTTCGCTCCTCGACCCCGTTCTCCCTCCCTTCCCCCGCCCCTCCGTCTCCCGCCTGCTCTCTGCTTCCCTCTCTCATGCATGCACTGGCTGAGATCAACCAACCAACGAACCCACTAACCAACCGACCAACCAACCAACCAAACCAACCAACCAACCAACCAACCAACCAACCAAACCAACCAACCAACCAAACCAACCAACCAACCAACCAACCAACCAACCAACCAACCAACCCGTGGGTGCATCTCAGCAAGGTATATCATCTGCTGCAGTGAGAGCAGACCCCCGCCCCGAAAGTCCGTCCGAGGATTTCCGCTCTGGATGAGGGGGACAGGGAAGAAAGAAGGAAAGGAGGAAAAAAGGTGAAGATGGTGATGAAAGACTCGAGAAATTCCAAACAGAACAAGGAGAATGAGCCCAAGAGGCGCGAAACGAAGGGAATCATTCATACACGCATCGAAAGGTGGAGAAGCGAAAGGTGAAAGAAAAGCTTGTGCACAGACTGAACGAGAAGCGAAGGGAAACCTCTTCGCAGGGGGAAAGCGGGCACACCTGTCAGCATGAAAGGCATCCATCCCACCCCTGTATGGGTCTTTTAAAAGAGAAACAGATGGATGCCGCCTCATCGACAGACCTGAAATCCGAGTCTTTGCCAATTGCTGTTAGTCGTCTCCTTTGGCGGCTCTTCATCTGCAGAGAGCGAGGGGGCAGTCTGACAACAGATCACCAACTTTCAGTACGCGCGTTCCACATTCACTGGCCACCCCTGACACTCCTCCGACCACTCGACTCGAACCACTCGTTTCTGAAAATAAAACCAACGAAGCCTCTCCCTTCCACACCTGAAGGACAATAACTTGGACCACCCCTGATCCCAACCCACCTTTGAATGCACACCTCCAGTATTTTGACAACAGATCCTGCACAGAGGGTCCAGGGGGGGGGGTTGAGATGAGAAAAAAGGAAGGGGTAAGTCGAAGGAGGAGAGGCTAGGAAGATAGGTAGGGAGTGCTGTCGTTCATACCTCATGGTCACTGTTCGACGAGTCGAAAGGCATTGATGCTGATGTCTTGATTGCACTCATTGCTATCCTCTCGTCTGAAGTGAGCTGCTCTGCCGGATTCGGCATTCGCGGTATGCATCCACAGAAATAAGAATCCACCTCCTCAAAGTCGTCCTCATCCGAGAAAGCGTGGTAGTTACTGACTTCACGCGCCATTTTTGTTTTCTGCAAATATTCGAATTTTGCCCTGAAGGGCCTTCTCCCTTCTCCAGATGCAGATGGGAGTCAAATGAGATGAATGAACCCGGGTGCAGCAATGGAATCAGCCTTTCCGCTTGGAATATGTCGGGGTGCGTGATCTTTTTGAAGTGGTGGCCACTCCTTATTAATACCACTCCAGTCCTTCACTCATCCACTTAGTGGAGTCCTTTCAAAGGTCAGACAAAAATTTGAGGGGCCCCGGAAAGTTTACAGAGCAAGCCCCCGCAAAGCACAAAAAAAATTAGACAGACTTTCGACTTTTGAGGTGCCTTCGGCGGCTAGTGTCTCCCATTCAAGAAAGAAAGAAAGAAAGAAAGGGTCCGAAATGAGAAGCGGGAAAGAAGAGATGGTGACAGATCGGCTGTTTATCAGTGCAGGTTGAGGTCTTCTAACTCATTGTCGCATTTTTACAGAAATCCGTGCTGATCGCCACTCCTGCGGGCCATGTAGGAGCCAGGTGTCAACAGCTGTTGTGTTTGTTCTCCGTGACGATGCTCTTTGATTTGATCTCTCTCTTTTTTCTGTCGTCGCTCCTGGCGATTGGAGAGCTCGGCGTTTCTGAGGCGGTCTCAGGAGTTTTCGCGTTGAGATCGTTCGCTTCGAGGGGTGGGGGACAAAAGAGGTTGCAGAGCGGGTTCTTGCCGTTGATCTCTCCACGACGAAAACGGAGGTTTTCCAATTCAAGTTCGTACACTTGCAACACCTCGTCACCCAGTGACATTGGAAAGACCCGCGGTATCTCTCAAGCTCTTGTTCACAGCAAGGATGATGATGATTCCTCTCTGTCGGCTGAGACCGGTTCAGGGTCAGGGTTTGGGACGGGAGACAAAGAAGTGGGATCCCGCCAGACCGGTGAACCACCCCCCCCGTCTCCGAACCGTTCCCAACAGCAATCACGTCTTCCGCAGCAGCAGCAACAAGGGGAAGAGGGGGCTGGGGGAAGTGAGGGAGGTGAGAACGAATCCTTGAAACCTGAGAGGAAAAGAGGCAGACCAAGAAAAATTACGGGTCCTCTCGCTGAGAGTGTTGTCAAAAAGGGGGCAAGGGAAAAAGACGGAGGTCGGGCATCCTCCGCCTCTTCCTCTGGAAAGCTCTCAGCCCCTCGAGCCAAGGGGAGGCCGCGCAAGCTGTCCCCTCACGCGAAACCTCCTCCCGCTCCTCGCAGTCGGGCTCTTGAAACAGGAGCGGCAGCCGAGGTCGACGCCGCTCCTGCTGAAGATGTTTCTTCTGAGGGAGAAGCTTCCACCACCGAGGCTGAGGAGGCAGAGATAGAGGCTGGATTGACCGCAGAGACGGAAGTCGATGAATCGAGCAGCCTTGCTCTGGGGGAAAGGGTGGAGACTCAGGAAGGGGACAAGACAGAGGCGGAGATGGAGACGGAGGGCGTCGCGGCGGCTGAAGAGGTGAAGGAAGGAGGAGAAGAGGGTGAAGAAGAACTTTCAGAGAGTGCAGTGACAGTAGAGAAGCACGAGCAGGAAGAAGGGGACTCCAAGGAGGAAGGGGGAGACGGAGAGAAGGGGGGAGTCTCCTCTGAGGTTTCTTTTCAGGCTGAGGTCTTACGTCAGCTTGAGCTTTTGAGAGAGGAAAACAAGGAGTTGCGGGCTTTGAACAAAAAGCTCCGAGCTCTAGAAGATGGGCAGAAGGGGTTGAAAGAGGCGGTGGAAAGTGTAGATGAGCGTTTGAATTTCCTCATTGAAAACACACGGGAAGAGGAACATGAAGGAGAGGAAGAGGACGAGGAAGAAGGGGATGAGACAGGAGGAATGGGGGAAGACGGTTCAGATGCTCCCCCCGGAATCAGACAGATGTTTAGAATGATGGGAGGGCTCCCGTTTCTGCGGATGACCGGAATGGTCTGTCCGTCAGTCAGTCAGTCAGTCAGTCAGTCAGAGGGAACGCCTCCTTCCTCTCTCTCCCTGTCTCTTGTGTGTGCCCGTCTGTCTGTTGGTGGGCTTTGCGCCTCTTTAATTCCCTCGGAGACCCAGTGTCTCCCAATGTGCGCCTTCTCTTGCTCCCTGGTTGCCCCACTCGCTAACGGGTGGCCGTTGCCTTCGTCAGTCTTCTGTGGCCCTTCCTGCTGACACACCCAACTGCTCCGTTCTTTCCCTTCCGCATGGGATTTCTTCCTTTTGATTTTTGTTTGATGGTTTGTTTACTCTCCATCCATATGCACATGCACGGATGGGTGGATTGATGGGTACATGCAGAACCTTGCCCCAGAACTGCTGGGAGGAGGTCCTCTCGAGGGTGGGCTTGGCAGTGATGTGGAGTGGGCGAACCAACGGGGCCAGCAGGGTGGGTCGGTCGGTCGGTGTGTCCTTTCCTTCTTTCCTTTCCTTTCCTTCTTTCCTTTCGGTGGATTCTGTAAGGGCGTGGCATTGCTCTTTCCCTTTCTGGATGCCAG
Organism: Chromera velia; assembly: GCA_018398765.1. NCBI lineage: Eukaryota > Chromeraceae > Chromera > Chromera velia. The sequence goes on from JAHBMJ010003111.1 coordinate 5,463, forward strand.
TCTGTCTCCCTGTCTGTTTGTGCCCCTCTCTTCTCCTCAGAAAATGAGTTTTTTTGTCTTCGTCTTTCACTCAGTCAATCGGACTTTCGATTCAACTAACAGAGGCAGTTCCATTGTGTGTCCTTCTCTCTCTGCGCCTGCCCCCCTATGTGGCTATCTGGTTCTCTTCTGTGTCGATGAGAAGAAGAAGAAGAAAGTAAAAAGAGAACAGACTGTCTGACTGGGTTTCTCTAGACCGTTTGTTGTGTACGTGACGAGTGCGTCTCTCTGTTTGTCGGTCTCTCTGTCTGGTGGGGCATCGGATTGCTTGCAGGGTCCGCGCGTCCGAAGGTGTCCTTCAGGGACGATGGATTTCGGTCAGTGCATGGGGGAGTGAGTGAGTCAACGAGTGAGTGAGTGAGTGCACAAATGACAGATATGAGTAAGCAAACAAAGCACCCCTGCCTGGGATCCGGGTGGATGCGCAATTGAAGTGGAAAGAGTGAAGGGACACAAAAGGCGGAGAAGCCTGAGAAACCGAAAATTGAGTTTTCACATGGAGTGTGCATCAAGGGATAGGCAGTCAGGCAGGCGGGAACTCTCTCCTTCGTTCTGCGTGTCCTCCAAGTGTGAAATTAATTTTGTTGCCACTTCTACCCGAGGCTCCTCCTTTTCTCACGCTCTCTCTCCTTTTTGCTTTGTGTGTTTGTCGGTTCAGCGTGCGGTTCCACCTCCCTGGCGACTGGGAGAGGCGCCCTGACAAAGAGATGAGCAACGATCAACGGGCCGCCTTGCCCTTGGGGGGCAGGGGGATCTCCTCCATACTTCCTGGAGACGCCATAGAGATGACACTTGACGAGACTTGGGCAATGAAGCAAATACAGATGCCGTCGGCGTTCACGGGGGGTGGGTCAAAGACTCGCATCTCTGCCGCATCGCTGTGGCGTTCCTTGTCGAATGAGTTTGGGGAGGGGGGATCTCTGAAATCTCCGTTTGGTTATGGGGGGACTCCGAGTTCCTTTTTGGAGGTGCAATTCGCTCGTCGATGGGCAATGAGGCCAGAAGAAGACTGGCGAGATGACGACGCGATTTACGTTCAAAAGATTTTAGAGTTAAGTGAGGATGTGGCGTTGAATGAGATGATTGGAGACGGAGAAGACTCCGAGACGGAGAAAGAACGGGAGGAGGGAGAGGATGGAGAGGACGGGGAATTTGGTGCGGATCCCCATGAATTGGAAAAATTGATGGAGGGGGGTGATGCGCACTCGTTGTTGAAGTTGTTCATGAATCAAATGATGAACGACCCTGAGGGCATGGAGGGGTTTCGGAGAATCAAGGAACAGGCGAGCGGGGGGGGCGATCGTTCCAATGTTGCAGAGAGAGAGCGGGAGAGGGAGCATGAAAGAGAGAGATATAGACATCAGAGAAGGGGTAAAGGAAGGAGAGGAGGATCGGCAATCCCCGCGAGCTTGGAGGAAGTCGGCGAGGATGCCGCCCGTAGCATTCTAGAAGCATTTCTCTGGGGGAAGCGACGGTCAGTCAGTCAGTATGGCACCTTGATTTGTTTGACCGTACAGATGCATGCTTAATTGTGTGAATGGATGGGGACATTGAACACCATGCAATAAGATAAGCGCTTGTTGGGAGGAGCGTCCCTCTCTGTCTTTTCGAGGTTGGTTTCTAGAAAGATATTGGCGGTCGTCCAGTTGATCTCCTTGCTTCTCTTCCGCGGAGCTATCCTTGTCAGGCACGATTCTCTCTCTCTCTCTGTGTGTGTGTGTGTGTGTGTGTGTGTGTGTGTGTCTCGTTGTCACTCTCGCTCTCGCTCTCCTACCTGTTCTCTCTCTTTCTGCGCACAAAAGGGTGTAAGTTCCCCTGCACCTCTCTCTCGCGGAGCCTGTGAGACTCTTTCTTTGTCCGATAAATGGACCATGCAGCCGAGGGGTCTGTCTGTCTGTCTGATCACCTCCTCACTGGTAGACCCCATGCTCTCTCTCTCTCCGACTTGACTGATTGGTTGATTTTCGACTCATGCAGCACCCAGTTAACACACATTGCGTAATCGAATGAATGCAAGAATGGACGGATGGATGGATGAATGCAGTCTGGCTGTGGACTTCCATGAGGCCCCCATGGGGTCCTACTCGGACTCTTCCGACGCCGTGCGTCTGGCCGTGGTGCTGGACCACATTTTGCTTGAGTTTGGTGCGGCAGTGGAGTCCTTCTCCCGGAGAGGATTGCAGCTTTCGTCTCCTGTTGGTGACACGACAAATGAGGATGACGAGTTGGAGTTGGAGGGAGAAGAGGGAAAGGATGGTGAGGAGGAAAACAGCGAAAGCAAAAACAAGGAAATCCATCGGAAGGGACCAGTGCCGTTGGCCCCAAGTCCGAACGTCAAAGTTCGACTGGTCAGCCTTTTTTTCGCCTTCTTGTCCTGTGCATCACTTTTAGTCTTTCTTCTTCAGGTGCGCAGTTTCCGTTAAAGAGACATCACAGGCTACTTGCAGCCAGAGACATGGAAAGAGCCAACCAGATGAAGAGAGAGACCAAAGTGCTTTGTGTATTTCTGGCCTTTTTCACTACGCAACTACTGTCAAGAATCAGATGTATTTGTTTGCGCGATGCCACTAGAACAAAAGTTGCTGAAAGAAGTATTGGAGAGGCCACACAAAACTGCAGAGGAGGAGGGAAGGAGGGCCTCCCTCTTTGCTTCTGGTTCTTTGACGAACGCACAGACCCAGAGAAGAACAAACAAAAGGTTTTCTCCATCCACACCATGCATGCCTTTCTCTCTCTCTCTCGTTTGCTGCAGGTGTTCAACAACTTCTCTGAAATGACCGAGATTAAGAACTCCACCCACTGGGGAGGAGACACCACCTTTGCAATGGACACAGTCACGTGAGTTTCTTTCTGAGCCCTGGTCTACTTTCAATATGCAGTTACGATTGAGAGTTCCAACGGATCACTTTGCGGTTTTTTTTATCAAGAATAATTTGAGATAGACACATAGTCGCTCCGTGTGTTGCTTTCCTTTCGGGTTTGCTTTGCCATCAAGTCTCTCTGAGTTTCTCTGCTTTCAGAGAGAAAGACAGACATATGGATCGTTCGGGAACGCCAGAAAAAAAAAAATGAAGGAAACAATCATGTTTCTTTTTTTCTGTGCTCTTTCTTCTACTCTGGGAGTGCGAATACGTTGCAGATCTCCCGATTTCTCTTCCCGCTCAGTCTCTCCCTTCCCTGAATTTCATCTTCTCTCCCCTTCCCTCCCACGTCACTCCTTTCCCTTCCCTTTCCTCTCCTCTCACTTTGTCCTGCCTATGCATGCAGATGTGGTCACGTGCGGCCAGAGGACCGCGCGATCGTGTTCGTGCAACCCAGAGGAGGGGACAATCGGACGGAGTCGATGCTGAGGTCCTGGCTGGAGCAGGCAGGACCCGACCGGATAGTCGTGGCCTTCAACCCTTCCACCGAAGAGGGACTGAGCCCCAGAGCTTTCTCAGAGTCAGTCAGTCAGTCAGGAAGGGAAATTCAATGGGAGTCAGTGAGAGGAAATGAATGAATTGACGGATGAGAAAAGAAGGTCAAAAGACGGGGGAAGGAAGCCCAGTACGGCCTCAGAGTCGGCTCTGCCCCTCTGTCTGTCGGTCTCTGGCGGGGAACGGAAGCAAGCTGTGATTCACCTCACCTCTGAAAGCTGAGAGAGAAATTGGTGGTTGAGATAGAGAATGCATTGTCCCTGGATCCTTTTTTCGGTTTGAATAATCTGCAAGTGGTTCCGTCTATTAGAAGATGCCTTTTTGTTTGTTTGTTGCCTGCCTGCCAATATGCGCTGTCTGTCCAGAGCTGTATAGTCGCGGAGAGAGGGGGGGGAAGGGGTGGTTCTTCCCTCTCAGAGACTTGGCGGAAATCCTTTTCGAAAGAGTCGTTTTTTCTGTTCATGTCGTTCGTTCCCTTTTCGTGTGAGACGGCATGAAAGCAATTGCATGTGTTCTGTGCGGGTGGGCGTGTCTTGTTGTCTGGTTTCAGGTTCGACTTGGCGTACTCTTCGACTTTCCTCCGTCTCTACGAAACGGAGCCTTCACTTCTAGACAATGGAAAGAGGGAGAGGGGGCTGCCTGGGTCAACGAGCCGCAAAGCAGCCCTGAGGAAAGTTAAAAAAATGAAGAGGCTAACAGTGTTAGAGGAGGATGAAGACGAAGAGGAAGAGAAAAAGAAAGAAAAACAACGAGAGCAGGGAGGACCATTTTTGAAGCCCGACAATGTCTGGAGTTTTACCTCTGTTTTGCTGAGGTCAGTTAATTTTCTCACTTTCAGTCTCTTTTCTCTCTCTTTCTCGTTTGCTGCGTCTCTGTCTCTCTTTTCTCGTTTTCCCCCTGCTATCTGTGTGTGTGCGTTCGCATGCGCCTATGCCTCTCGCTCTCTATGTGTATGTATGTATGTATGTATGTATGTGTGTGTGTGTATGTATGTATGTGTGTGAATGTGTGTGTGTGTGTGTGTCTGTGTTGTGTGTGTTGTGTGTATGTATGTGTGTGTATGTGTATGTGTGTGTATGTGTGTGTGTGTGTGTGTGTGTGTGTGTATGTGTGTGTGTGTGTGTGTGTGTGTGCGTGTTTCTGAAGTCCATATACGCTCCCTTTTCTTCTGCCTGTATGATTTGATTCTTTCATTGATGTATTCCTTTTGTTCCTGCCTGCCTTCCTGTCTTCAGGGAGTACCCGAACAACTTCAAACTGTGGGCTGAAGATCCAGACATCGAGAACGAGTCGTCAGACGGCTGCCGTCTCCTGAAAGAATGGGGTCCCTCTGAGTGCCTCCCTCGCCTCTCGGAAGAGGGTGCTGTGCAGCGACCCAACGTGACCGAGATCGTGGAGGCTTTACAGGCCCACATGGCGTTGATGAAGAAAAAGAATCTCTCAGAGGACCCAGAGAGACACACCAGGAGTCTCCATCCTCCCGCACTTCGACGACAACGAAGAGCGTGGAGCGAATTCGAGAAGCTACCCACGCCGGGAAAAATCTCGACGGTCGTGCGGCTTTGGGCGTCAGTCGCATGAATGAGTGACCTTCTGTTTTGATTTGGGTTGGAGACACAGCCTTGCAGTAATGCAGCGTCGCTTTTTTTCTGTTGATTTTCCTGTCTTCGTGAATGTGCGCACTTCCTCCCCCCCCCACCCGTTTGTGTCCATACTTGCCTGCTTGCCCATTGCCCCACTTCGAGTCTACTTGCACAGGAAGAAACAAAGGGCAAAAAAAGAGCTTTGACTCCAGGGCCCCTCTTCTCGAAAGAGAGAAAGCAGTTAAGGCAGGGATTCTTCTATGTACTCAGATGGAAGTTGAGCCTGTTGAAACTTGGGGCAGGGATTCTTCTTTCTATGTACTCAGATGGAATTTGAGCCTGTTGAAAGGGAAGCAAACTTTCTTCTGCCTGCCTTCCTGCCTGCAGAGCCTCTGGTCCTTCACGCGTTCTCTTGAAAGAAGACCCCGACACCGCCAATGCTTTCAGAGAGGAAGCGCCGTCACGTGCGCCCTCTAAGACTGAATGGCTCGTTCGGCGTCTCTACGGAATAGCGGACCCGTCCACGGGAAGACGCCCTGCACCCCTGAACCGCACAGCACTCCTGGAAGCTGAACTGGGCTTCCACAAGAATGACTTTGATGCCGATGGATACCTGCCGTTCATCACAGAAAAGCCCAAAACCCAATCAGCTTCAAGCGAATCCGATGAGAGCAGCAGGAGTGAAGAGTTGCCGCGTGCCCCTGGGGTCCCCCCCCCAGGTTGGGTTGTTCCCAGGGGGTATTACCGCAACATTACCATGTGGGAAGATTATCCGACCAAAAAGAAAATGAAGCCGCCACGAGCGCCAGTGGCCCGCCTTTTTGGCGCTCGAGGGGCGCCTTTCATGAATAGTATTCAGGACTTTGCGTCCCCCGTGATGCTGCAGCCCGACGGAGCCGAACACGACGTCTTCCGATGCATCCAGAATCTGAAGAAGGCACCAGACGCTGACCGGGTCGGGAGGATGTTGCTTGACGGGCCCTCTGCTTTCTGTCCCCCCCCGGGGAGTGGAGAGAAGGAAGGGTCGCGGCCCCAGACCGTCACCGTTCTCGAGGCTCCCCTTGAGTTGGTGGGAGCAGAGACGGTGAAGAACCATCATGATAGTCTCTTGGAGGCTGCAAAGAGGGAAGAGGAAATTGTGGAGGAGGAGGAAGATGAAGACGGTGAAAAGGAAGCGAGGTCGGGTATGTCCCTGACTTTCAAGGGTGGTCAGCCAGGGGGGTCGGTTGAGGGGGGGGGGGGGCGGCAGGGGGCCGGTCCCTCATGGGTCCGGGGCCGGGGGGGGAAGAGTGAGGAAGGGACGGCAGCACTTGACGGTGAGTATGAGGAGGTGGAAGATGACGTTGTAGAGGAAGAAGGGGGGAAGGATAAGATAGCTGAGAAAGCTGAGCAACAAAAAGAAAAGAAAAGGTTGCATGGTAAATCTTTCTTTGCTCTCGGTTCAAGTCCTTCTTTTGATTCATCACCGTTTGAAGAAGAGGAAGACGAAGAAGAGGAGCAGGTTGGAGATGACCAGAAAAAATTTACACTTCGTCTCGACCTCGGCAGCGGCACTTCCGATGGAGGGGATGCAGACGAAGAAGACGACGGAGAAGAAGATGGGATTGTTGAGGAGATAGAAGACAACAAGCCAGAGGCTTCTGAGCAGAAAGAGAGCCCTGCCCCCGCTAGCCTCGAAAAAGAGGTCACGGAGAACGTCTCCAAGCCAAAGAAGGAGACAGAAATTCCCCCCACTTCTTCCTTGTCTGCCCCTGGAGGTATGATGTCTTCCGCAGTCCGATCAATGCTCGGCCGCATTCAAGACGATCTGTCAGCAGCAGAAGATCAACAAAGCCCCCCCCCAACAAAGGAGGAGGAAGAAGGCCAAGACAAAAGAAAGGAAAAGACGGTGGCAGAAGAGGAGGAGGACGTAGAATCCTCTCATTCTCCGCCGCCTTGCCTTTCCCTGTTGAAAAGAGGTGACAGCCCCCTAGCGGGCTTGTTGCTTTCCTCCCGGCAGCCGGGCCGGGGAGGGAAGGATGCAGAAAAGGAAAACCCCCTCGACTGGTTGCAGGAAGAGGAAGAAGAAGAAGATGAGATTGAAGTGGAGGGGGCGGAGGGGGGTATGGAGGAGGCAGATAAGAAGCCGGAGAAGGGAGAGGAAGGGGGAGAAGGAAGTGAGTTGCCGGATACCGAGCGACCTCCTCGGTGATCGCATGTTTTCCTTTTTTTTTTTTGCTTCTTTTTTTTTGCTTGATGGATCCGTGCACTCACTCACTCTCTCACTTCACTTCCCTGATGGGATTTGCTTGCCTTCTCCCTGCAAGGAACGGAAGAGAAAGAGGGGCGGAGGGAGCAACAGTAATATCAAAGGGTCGAAGGTGCGAATTTCTGTCTGATCGATCGATTGGTGTTTTTGTGTTCCTCCCTTTCATTCTCTTCTCCTCCCCCCCCCTTCCTCCTTTCTTCCCTCCCCCCTGTTTTTTTGTTCATGCGTGTAATCGAGCGCTGTGTCGCTCTACAATGACAAATGCTTGGTTTGTTGTGAATGGCAGTCAATGTTTCAATTGGGTAAATTCTTCAACTACTGTTTCCGTTCTGTTTCCTTCGTCTGTTCTTGCATCCGTCGGTCTCTCTGTGGAATGAGAAGGGGGGGGAGAGGGGGG
>JAHBMJ010003112.1:0-13139 GCA_018398765.1 Chromera velia
CTCTTTCTTTCTCTTTCTTTCTCTTTCTTTCTCTTTCTTTCTCTTTCTTTCTCTTTCTTTCTCTTTCTTTCTCTTTCTTTCTCTTTCTTTCTCTTTCTTTCTCTTTCTTTCTCTTTCTTTCTCTTTCTTTCTCTTTCTTTCTCTTTCTTTCTCTTTCTTTCTCTTTCTTTCTCTTTCTTTCTCTTTCTTTCTCTTTCTTTCTCTTTCTTTCTCTTTCTTTCTCTTTCTTTCTCTTTCTTTCTCTTTCTTTCTCTTTCTTTCTCTTTCTTTCTCTTTCTTTTTCTTTCTTTTTCTTTCTTTTTCTTTCTTTTTCTTTCTTTTTCTTTCTTTCTTTTTCTTTCTTTTTCTTTCTTTTTCTTTCTTTTTCTTTCTTTTTCTTTCTTTTTCTTTCTTTTTCTTTCTTTCTTTCTTTCTTTCTTTCTTTCTTTCTTTCTTTCTTTCTTTCTTTTTTCTTTTTTGTTCTTTTTCTTTTTTTCTTTTTTTCTTTTTTTTCTTTTTCTTCTGTCAGCGTTCCCTTCGAGAAGACGGAGTGTCCTCACCTCCCGATGTTTTCCATTAGTTCTGAGTGAATCCCAGCACGGTATTTCATTTATGGAAAAATAAGGCACTCGGCTGTGTTCTGTGCGCTGCTTCTGAGACCTCACGGGCTTGCCTCACTTTATGCACGCCCTGCCGTACTATTTGTTGGTCTTTTGGTTTACCGTCTGTCTGTTTCTTTGTCCCCGTCAATCCTTGCCGCCAGTTCTCGTGTCTGTTTATGAATTCGCTCTCTGTCCCTCTGCTTCTGTGTAAGGGGGTGGGGAGTGTCTGTCTGTGGGGCGGTGGGTGTGTGGGCCTGCATGTGCGTCTGCGTGTCGCTGCGTCACATATTAATATATACGTTTATGTACGCTCGCGCGTACATGTGTGTGTTTGTGTGTGCGCACACAAACATGTACGCATGTATGTGTTTCCTTTGCACACAACTCATTCATTCATCTATTTCTCCATATGGGCTTTTGTGCATGTGCATGTGCAGGTGAGCCTCCTCCAGGAGATGTACGCAGAGAGTCAGGTGACGAACCAGGGCCTGAAGGAGCAGATCCGGCAGCAGGACCTCGAGATCATGGAGCTGCAGCAGGAGTTCAACAGGAGACAGGAGTACTACAACTCGCAGGTGAACATGCTGAACACCAAGAATGCCAACGAGATCACGGCATACAGGAGGGAGATTGAGGCGAGAAAGCAGTGTTGTGGATGCGCACTGTGAATGTGATCAGAAGACAGCATGTGCCCGCCTTTCCTTCCTGTGTGGAGGAGGCGGGTCTAAACCCACTTCACTTTGAGAGAATCTATCGGGGGAAAACCGCAAGAGAAGAAAAGGGCGTTCTTGGAAAGACACTGCAACAAACCGCTGCAGACGCTGGGGGTGGAGCAGGATGAGTACCCAGATATTTCCACAAAAGTTTTCGGGATCTTTCGCTGGAGGCTGTTTGATCAAGATTGCATGGGCAGCGCTGTGCTCGTGATCGACTCGGGGCACTCGTTATGAACTCGACAATTGAGATTTGAGGTCTCGTCGTGTGCCTGTGAATCTGAGATGCGGATAATTCATCGCTGTGTACGTTCTGCGTGCACGTTGATGCAGGTAGTTCCCTATGAATTAAAGCGGACAAGAATTTGAAACGATATGATCAATCATAGAGTGACTGGCACATATGCGTGCCATGATGAGTGTATGCATTGCAAAATGAAAATACATTTTTATAGTACTTATTGGTCTCTGATCATGACTTTAGACCATGTAAAAACAAACAATTTCTGAATAAAAATTCCGATCTGGATGAATTACTACATAAATTACTTATTATTCCTATACATAAAACACTTTCATTTATTTTTTTTTGTGTGGCAATATCTTCTAGTAAGCAAGTTGCCAGTTAGTACTCCGAAATTTATTTTTTTTTAGCATTTTCTATTCAATTTATCACTCGATTGTATGAAAATTCTATCTATTTTGATACAGTTTTGAATTAAAATAGTTTGTAAGCTGCTAGGTAAGCTGTTTAATACCTAGCTGTATACAAACTGTTGTTAACCTTATTTTTTAAAAAAGAATTCAAGCTAACATTTCAGTCACATTTTTTTTTAGAAAACTTTTATTATTTTAGTGACAAATTTATATACGACCTTTTCAATGAAAAATTATGAAATATTCACTATTAACAAATTTTTTATTCAATGTAGTACTCTAAAATATGTACTAAACTACATATACTGCATGACATACATGTTCGTATATAAGTTTTCATAACCTATCTTTTGATTTTAAACTAAGTACGAATTATCTGTATTATACTGTTTATACAGGGGGACATTGGTATTATTTACACATTTATTGCTTTATGACATTTCGTATTTTACAGTACTTTAGGGAGCAAATTCCGAGCAATGCGTTTTACATAAACATGAATACGCATACACAAATACAGATACATATACACACTGAGGCTGGTATACACTCACTCATTCTCTCTGGCTCTCCAAGTCTCTCAGACTCTCTGTCTGTCTGTCTCTCTCTCCTCTCTCTCTCTCTCTCTCTCTCTTTTTCTCTCTCTCTTTCACACACACACACACACACACACACACACACATACACACGTGCGCACACACACACACACACACACACACACACACTCACACACGTGCGCACAGACACACACACACACACACACACACACACACACAGAGAGAGAGAGAGAGAGAGAGAGAAAGGGAGAGGGAGAGGGAGGGAGATGCACACAAATTGTTCACTGAGAATGCCTGTTTAAATAAGATAAATTCGGCGATCTTTTCCCCCATTTCCACCCATAAACATTCAGTCAATGCTCGTTGCTATAGGCTGGCGAGGACCAGCTGGACCGCCTCGTTTTGCCTCATCACCAACACGCAGGATCGATGATGGACGTCTAATTGATTCCATTTAATTCAACCGTGATCTCGCTTTCAAGGTCATCCCGTGATATGCTGGGTTGAACGCCGTCTCTCTCCGCATGTCCTCAACCCCGGCATCTTGAGGTGGCGTGATGGAGACCTGAAAGAGTCTCCGCATCTTGAGCCTCCTCCTATTTTCTTTTGTTGCGTACAAAATGTAGAAAAAGGTGCCAAAACAGAGCGCGATGAGAAGAAGAGCCCACGGAAGGACCTGCATCAGACGCGCCGACCTTCCAACGACTGCAGAAGAAGCAGGGAGGAAAAGCACATCAGCAGGCAGCTAATACATGCGGGCACAAATTCTTGGAGACACAGAGACTGAATGATTTGCTTTACGCTCGTATGAACGCTTCAACCCACCCATCCACATCCTCATGTACACACACACACACACACACACACACGCACACACACACACACACAGAGCAGGGTAGAGGTGCACGTAAGCATAGTGCAAGCGGCAACTAGATTTTGCAGAAGTCTCGAGCATCCCCCATTTGCGAGAACTGGGCAGACGCATGGAAAGAGACTGACTGATCTCAGATGCATTGGCGGAGGTAGGTGGGCAAAGAGACGGACACACAAACAGACACGTATGAGCACACAAAGATTCAGAGAAGTACAAGAAGGAGGGATACATTCATCTCCTGTTCGACTGACCACATTTCACTTCGTCAGTGTTCAGATCAAACTCCACTTCTCCGCTCTCCGTTCTGATACATGTTGCCCTTTTATTTGTGAGGATCCCCCCGTCGGGACACGAAAAAATAAGACTATCGTTCACCGCCACACCCAGATCGCGGTCAAATTCTTCGTCCTCTTTCTGGCCGGATCGGAGTATTCTCGAGATGTCAACACGAAAAAAGGACCCGCTGGGTTTTCCCCTCTGCCACTCTTCCGAGATTTTACACCCAACTGCGTAAAAGACATGTGAAACACAACGTGAGCGTGTAAAAACGTGTGCCCAGAAACTGCCATGCAAGACCCAAACGCCGATCACTGTATGAAACACAAACCTCAGACGGAAATGGGGACGGAGCACAGAAAGACGACAGAGATAGACCGAGCGATCCAGTAGCAATTCGAGGAGAGACTGCAATTGCGAACTACACCATACAATGTGTTCGTGGTATTTGATTAAATGCTTCGCGTCGAAGAATCCTTCTGCGATACAGCATGACAAAGGGTGCAAAAGTGCAGCAAATCCTTGAATGAGAAAGAAGGAGGCAGACCTACCACAACGGATGGATGAACTGTCGTCGAGGTCCAAGGCCACTTTTCTCTTTTTTTCTTTTTCGTCTTTTTGAAAACGGCGGCACTCGACCCCCTCCCCAATGCCCTTCCGGTCTTTCTCCGTCGATGCCTCTAGCTTTCCCCCCTCACAAAGCAGACGAACAAGGTCCCCTACTCCCACAGCGCGTCCTTTCTCGTACTCTTCATATTCTCCCTCCAACTCCTCTCCCCCTTCTCCATTTTGTTTTTGTCTTTTGACCTGGACAACCAAGGGGAGGCGCGGTGCGAGAGGAGACTCCTCAGTCCAATCCGAAGAGATCTCAACCTCACACCCCCCTGCAACCATCCATGCAGGGGGGATGGGATGGGGCACGTAGAAAGGAAACTGGGGATGAATAAATTCACATGCATGTGTGAACAAGTGCCTAATGCACGCAGGTTGATTTCAATTTTGTGCTAGTGAATCTTCAGGACCCCCATGCATGCAAAAAAGAGGAGTTAGGGCTTGCAGAGGTGCTTTGAAGAGAATGTCTGATCATCTCTGAAGAAAGAAATCATGGATACAGATCTGAACAGACAAAGAAACACAGAAAGCTCCGAGCGCAAAGACTTGACGCACAGTGAAGACAACAAAACAGGAGACCCGGACATTCCATGCAGACAGACTGGAGACCTGGATCGATCGGAGAAGAACAAAAAGGTCATGAAAAAACTGATGTTCTAGCTGCCGCTTTGGAGCAAGCGTACAGGATAGAAGCATGGCTTTAAGCATTAAGACTGACTACAGAGCGGGCTGCGATCGAAAGCTGCCTCAGGAGCTCTCGCCGGCTCATTAATCAAGCACGTTACAGAAGCAGTGGTGGAGCGTTGATCCTCGAACACGCCCCGTTCACATGAAAGTATGAGGATGTCCTTCACTCGCACTGTTTTTTTGTCGTCGTATTTTGACTGCGTCGATTGCTGCGTCGCGCGTTGGTAATGCCAATGCCACTTGATGCCGGTTGGCAGTTTTGAAGCGTCAGTGCGGTTCCCCTTGTCCTCCCACTCCTCAGGGACTTGACAGCCACCTGACAAAAATGTGTAGGCTGCTATACTTGACACGAGATGCAGAATGTATTCAAGTGAACCGGTGCGTACTTTCTCTCTGTACTGCGGATGCTGAAAAGGCTGCAGCCTTCAGGGTGTGCCCATTCAACAAGCCACAGAGCAACATTACATAACCATGTTGACTTCAGTTCATTCACGCGTACAGGCAGGCAGGCGCCTTCAAAAATAGCGAGCGGGGTGGCGGTGGGGGGGAAGACAGCCAGCCAGCCAGCCAGCCAGCCAGACAGACAGACAGACAGACAGACAGACAGACAGAGAAACAGACAGGCTCACATAGAGAGGGACAAAGAGACAGATAGACAAATAGACAGACAGACAGACAGATGGAGAGAGAAAAGGAAGGAAGGAAAGACAGAAAGAAAGAAGGAAAGAAAGAAAGAAAGAAAGAAAGAAAGAAACAAAAAAAGAGAAAAAGAGAGAAAGAAACGAGCAAACAAAGGCAGACTGACTGACGGCATTCCAATTCTGAGGGGGAGGGAACAAAGTGCGCCATTTTTCTGTCCTTCAATAACTGCGTGCACTCACACCCTTCTTGAAGGTGTGCCTCTGGGGGGTGCAGAACACCGCCCTCAGATGCACAGCTGAAACGAATGAAGTCGCCCGCCTCCATCCACCTAGGCAGCTCGTTCCGACCCTTATAATCCTCCGGGTTCGCAATTGCTTCGAATGGAATTTGGAACCTCTTGTGAGCACGGTATGGTTGGCGGGCCTCAGGGGGCACCTTACACCACCGACCTGCAGGCAGGCAGGCAGGAGAACATGCAGTCGTGCATGTCATCTTTAGTGACACACAAATACGCATCCTCCAAATCCACCGAAAAATGATATGAGGAGCTAAACGACCCAAGGAGGAACCTTTCACATTCACGAAACACGCAGTCACTGATTCCCAATACTTAGGAACATTTTTCACTCCTCTGCATTGTTTCTTTTTCTTCTCTCTTTTCTGTCCCTCCATCTCTGTCTTTGTTTAATCGTTCTGTCCCTTTCTTTTTCGTTTCGTCTTGTCTTTTCACTCGTCCCTCCCTTCCTTGCTCTCCCCCTCCTCCTGTGTGCATATATGTGTGTGCGTGTATGTCCATGCATGAGTGCGCACGTGCGTGGGTGTATGTATGTATGCACATAGGTGTGTGTGTGTGTGCGCGTGTGTGCGTGCGTGCGTGTGTGTGTGTGTGTGTGTGTGTGATCTCCCTCTCTCTCTGTCTCCCTCTCTCTCTCTCTCTCTCTCTCTCTCTGTGTGTGTGTGTGTGTGTGTGTGTGTCTAAGTGTCTGACATTATCATATACAGTCCGCCTGTCTGTCTCTGTTCTCTACGGGGTGCCCACCATCGACCAAATGGGGCGTCTTGAGTCTCGAGAACAGTTTTCCTTCTTCCTTGCTCTTCTCGCGGTCTACCAAGGCATCGTCGAACCTCCCCCCCCCCATGTAGTAGGCCGAAGTGGCCATCCCCCCTCCCACTAAGCCCTCTTCAGTCTCAAGAACACTCGCATGAGTATGAGGGTAACTTTTGGGAAGCTGTATGACGTTGGAGTTGAGCTCCGGATAACTGAAGGGGGATTTGGGGTCAATGGGTGGTAACAACGTTCCGCTATCGAATCTATTCCCAAACCAGATCAGATCATTGTTATTCAACCTGATGAGGGCAAAGCCGCTGCCCGCGCTGACTTCCTCTGGCTGGCCTCTATTCTGGAATTCAAACGATTGAAATGGAAAGAAGTCTTCTCTCTGATCATCGACTTGCTCAGTCGGAGTCAGTCCAAAGCTAAAGGCCCTCTTCTGCTTGTGACTGTCTTCAAGAATGACCATGAAAAACGCTTTGCCATTCGAGAGCCCAAAAGCAGCAGAGGGAACTTTGGGGAAAGCTAAAAGGTTTTTGGGGGGGTCGCGCTGGGGCTGTAGGTTGATGGCCACCAGTCGGATTCTGGGGACCGAGCCAATCATTTGGTGCCATGACTGCCATCTGTGATTCTTGTTTTTCCAATAAAGCAAATTCTTTGTCAAAGAATCCTCTTCGCCCCCTTTACCATCCGGAGGCTCTTTTGCACCACAAAGGTATATCTTGGTGCGTGTCTCGTCCACAGCCAATAAGTGGGATTGTCCTGCAAAAGCTGCTTTTACTCTTTTACCCTCAAAAACGCCTGGAGAGACTTTGACGGGTGTCCTGGAGAATGCGCGCTTTGTTTGCTCAGCATCAATGCAGGGCAGGGGATCGCCGTTGACGCTTCTAGGTGAGGTCGACCATACATACAAAAACCCTACTTTGGTCCAGGCCGCACTGCACACACGCAAAAGAAGCTTTCTGTATTGATTGAGAAAGGCGAACGGAAAGACAAATAGATGGACTGACAGACAAACGGACAGAACAAATCTGAGGTGTACGCGCACACGTACGTACACATGGAAGACAGACCGGCAGAAATGCACACAGAGAGATAGACACAGGAAAGCAAGCAGGTGGGCAGAGACAGAGAAACAAACATGTGCGCACCTGAACCAATATCCACAAGTCACACCGACAAACCCGTCGCCTTTCTCCCATTCGCCTGAGGCAGCTGTCAACCCTATCGGAATAACACTGTCCACGTTCTCCCCCCCCCCTCCTTTTTCCCCCCAGACAAAGAGACGACCATCCTCCAAGACGACTGCAGATTGCTCTGCCCCCGCACACGCATCCACGGCCCCGAACAGGCCGCGAGCGACTTCTCCGCCGTCTACGAGAAGGACCTCGGTTGGCCCTGATCGGGCCTTTCGGTCCTCAAACCCGATTTTGTTCTGAGAACCGAACGCCATCACTCGCCCTCCAGAGATAATCAGCGTGTGCTCGTGACCCTTCGCGATTCTTGAAATAGGTCCGGGCCAGGAAGAAATGGAAGAGGAGGAGGAGGAAGGTGAAGAAGAGGAAGAATTTGTGGAGGCTCCTGTCCGATTGCGCGGCAACAGGTGGAGGGTCGGGAAAATCAGACAGGTATAGATAAAGGAAAAAATGTGCAGAGTCAAGGACAGACAGACACAGGGTAGACAAGGCCAGCCAGAGACAGAAAGACGAGCGTGCAGGGGAAACAGAGAATTAAGCAGAAAGTTGCTCCTCTCCGTGTCCGCATCATCGATGCGTTGCAGGTGGCTTTCGCCAGCTCTTTCCTCTTCACGAATGCTTCCATGCCATGCAAGTACTTGCTTTGCCGTTGAACTGAGTCTTGATCTGCTGATCTAATCCCCCGGTCTCCGAAATGCACTCCAATGAAAATCACACTCGTGCAATCCATTTCTCCACCCCTCGTTGCTTCTTTATTAAAAAGAGTCTGCAGGCATGCATGTATCCATATCTTTTCTTTTGAAAGAACTGACCGGCGTCAGAAAGCGAAGAGGAAGAGGGCAAAGATGCCGCCTGCTGTGGATCTCTTAGATGTGCATCTCCTGTTTTTCCTTCCCGTTCTCCGGCTGTCCTCCCGTTCAGCTCGTCAACATAGAGCCTCTCTCCCCTTTCTCCAGCCTGTCTTGACTCTCTGGCATTGTCTGCAAGGTGGTGTGGAGGTTCTGCAAGAGGAGGCGGAGTAAGCAGACTGCATTAGAGAGGTCGAAGTTGCAAAGAAATTTCTGCACGGAAGTCTTCGCAAAAAGACTTTTCACAAAAAGCAAAAGCGCGCCAAGGCAAAGGGTGAAGCCAAAAGCACAGTGGGTGCAGTGCAAACACTCCCATTTTGGCAGATGGCGTGTCCTCAAACTGATCAAAATGAGTGCATTTCAGATGGAACCTTCATGCCCCGTGTCTCTCCTCCCCTCCCTCTGTGTGTGTGTGCGTGTGTGTGTGTGTGTGCGTGTGTGTGTGTGCACATGATATCTGATGGGCAGTGCCTTTGAGCTCTGGCGTGACGTTGAACATCCGAGCTGGTTGATGAAGTGAACAGGGTAACCGAAACAGAATGGCAGGTCTTTAAAGGGCGGAGGGGAAGCAGGCGTGCACGCTTATATACAGTTGCGCATGCGAATACATGTACTCATGCATGTACTGATGGACACGAGCGTGGACACAGCCTAAAAATGGGAAGTGCATCTAGAATCGGTGTACAGTCTCAGCATCTTGTAACCAAGCAAGAAAATCCCGTTTGAGACAAACAGCAGAACTCATTTGCAGTCAAAGGAAGACAGATTCAGTGCGCGCAGACTGATCAATGTTTGAAGGGAAAGTACCTGCTGCTTCTGTTCCGTCTACTCCCAGCTGTCTGCGAAAACCTTTTTCCTGCGGTCTGCCTGAACTCGAAGAAGACATCATGAAGACCTGGACGGGCTATCACTGTTTCTTCCGGATGATGAGAACCATGTGTACATGTACGTCTCGCTTATATATGTATTTGGGGTTCAAGGTTCGACTCAAATCGGATTCAAAATTGGACGCAGTGCACAGTCACTTAAGTTTTCACGACAAAACAAGGCCTGTTGACGTCTACTTCACTGCGCTGCTCCTTCACATAAATGAGGCCTCTGGTTTGGAACACAAGTGCTTTTTCAACAACATTTTAATTGCGTCGTCGGGCTGGATCGAACTCTGAATGATCGATCGAGTGATGCGATGGCCGGTTGCGCAAAACCGCGTGCGATGTTCCAGTCAGCTTGGTTGCATGCGCGGCGTGCGAGCCCTGCATGCAAGAAAAAATTAGGACATATCATGCAACACCGTGCCGGACTGCATATATGCGCGTCCAGCGGGTTCAGCTTTACGTACAGCGTGCAGTGACTGACTCGGACTGAGTTCATTGAAGGAGTTAATTGCGTGCAGAATGCAAACCCTTGAATGCAAGGCGCCATCTGACTGACAGGTTTCATGTGCACTATCAGCCCAACAGTGGGGTTGTCGGTGTCAGAAATGAGCGGCAGATTCTTGCTCAGTGTCTGCACTCAGAACTCCTTCAGAAAGCTTCACGACTGACACCTTCCAAAGGTATTGTCGCCTTGGTCCAGGAACGCCCTGGATAGCTCGATCTGAGCAGATTCTTCGACTCTTTGAATTACAGAACATCTGTCGCACTCTTCCCGTGCATTGACCGATCCTTGTCAACGCTCGCACACCCACTGTTGGGTAAGAGGGACATGACATTCTTGTACAGCCTCCACGAGTGCGCTCGTTTCTTTTACAGGCGATCGTGCACTTCCTCCGTTTCGGCAACACACTCGCACCGCGGATCAGCCACGCGGATGTGGCTTTGCATTCTGTGGCTTTTTGGTCTTGTAATGGTTTGCTGCTTTGGTGCCGTATGGTTTGTACTGCTCGTTGCACTTCGGTGCACTAGTTGGTGCATCACAATCGCTCCCCTTCCCAGGAGAAGGCACGCATTCGAGCTGCACTATGGTGGCTATTACGCAAGCAGAGAAAGTAACGGAAGGTACAGCATCTTCCGTCTTCTTGACTGTGACATGGACGTCGCGCACATCACTCCCTTCCCTCAGAGGTTCAACAGGAAGCCGACCACAGAGGATATTGAGCAGATTGTCGGGCTGAATGCTGATCGAGAGTCAATTTGCGTGTACTTCGACAGCCTGTTCTTTGGCAAAGAGGCAGAGCTTGTTGCAGCCCGCCCTATGCAGTGGGATGATGTGCGGGGCTACGGCGTCAGTCTTTCTAGAGGCACAACGTACGGTTCTCCACAGTCTCAGAGCACGGAAACAGACGAGTTCAGTGTGAGGAATGTGCTCATCTGTCAGATTCTTCTCAGTGATCAGCCTCCTATTCCTGTGATCCAGTTGGAGCCTGATGGTGCAGGAATCTTCCAATGGAGCGCATTCCCTCAGAGTTTCTTCAAAATTCCTTGTGAGTCTGTGGGAGTATGGAGCGAAACCTTCTGCTTGTGGGAGACGGGACTGTACGGAGTTCTCGAGGCAGACGGTCAACAGCTTTGCACCATTCCTTTTGAGCCGATTTGTGAGCCTCATGGTGATTGGGCCTGTAGACTTCCCCTTTCTTCACCCCCTGTCCTTCCGAAGTTTCAGTTCTTTCTGTTCGACGTGGAGCATGCAGAGGCGGAAGCTCTTCGCAAGGCTCCATGCTTCGTGAGACCTCAGTTTCTCCTTCCGTCCTTCCGTGCCGCCTCCCTTCCCCATTCTCACTTCGTTCCACCCACTGGAGACGTTACTGGGAAGTGCTGAGCAGCACAAGAGAAAAGACAAGTTTGTCAGCGGGAATGTTACACCGTTGAATTGTCTGTAAGTCGAAGAGGTTGTAAGTGGGAGTCAACGGAGGTGATTGTAAGCTTGCAAATGACAAAGAATTTTTTTGCGTGAGTTTGGCGCAGGCAGTGTTTAACAATTCATTTGTTCTTGTGCTCATTGCCGTGCCGTGGGACATGTCTGTTGTTGTAAGATTGCGCATGCGTTTCTGTTGCATGCATGTGTTGTTACGAATATATGCTCCAAATCGTAAGGTGACTGCGTGTGCAGTTGGTTCTATGATGCCATTGTCTCCAAAAAGTTGTGGCAAAAACATAGAGCGGAGAGCGTGAAGAACAAGGACGGGATTAATAATTCCAGCAAAACAAAAGCATTCTGCGGCATTCAAGTTTTCTGCTAACGAGGGTGTTTCTCAGAAATATTCATGTCAGTGTGTGCTACTGTGTCTGAATCTGATAAGTGCCGTTCATTTAATGCATGATTGTCTCCATTTGCTCCTTAAGTGATGATGATGATGATGATTGAGGGTTAAATCCTAGATTTAGCGACGCCAAATCCCAAGCCACTAACAAGGCTTTGAGTACTCAGTTTCTCTCTCGAATGAGTCTCCATGCTTATCCGGTCTCGTAATCTGAGTGCAAACTTTAACACTTCATCTAGCACTTCATTGTGACTTGAAGTTGCATTTGCTCAATATTTTGTATTCTTACTATTCTATACCTAGTTCTATACTATATTGATGGCATACATATACCACTGTCACCATGACTCTTTTGTACATACAGTGAAGTATATTTACAATCGTAGTTTACTGTTACTGTTTATAAAACTAAACGCCGCTTATAGTAATAATAACTATGACTATATATATTATATATAACGCGCCATTAAAATTTGTATCTAAAAGTAGCCTGAGTAGCTTGATTCCTAGCTTGATTTTTAAGTTTAGTTACAGTTATAGGTATTTAGAGCTAGATTTAGAGACGGATATATGCATGCGCAAAAAAAAAAATTAAAATTTTTCATTAACTAAAATTAATTTAAATTAATTCAATTTTTTTTTTCCTAATTTCCTCATGCTAGTCCAATTCTTTACAGATGTCTACAGATGTCTAGATAGATGTCGTATTAAAACTTTGAAGACTTTCAGAATAATTTCTAGGCCTATCACAGCAAAAAAAAAAAAATTATTAAAGCCGATTATCGCTTTTTTTTTTTTTTCTTTTTTTTAAAACAACTGTTGTTCAAGTGTTGTGCAACTGTTGTTTTGGTGTTGCACAACTGTTGCTTAAGTGTTGCAAGAAAAAAAAAAGAAAAAAATAATTTAAGCCAATTCTGGTTTACTTTTTTTTTTTTTTTGCTGTGATACGCCTAGAATAATTTATTTCTGATAAACCCTAATCTCTACAGACCAGCGAAGGTCTATGTGGAGATACAGGTTATCTTGGAGTTCACAGATTATAATTTTGTTCATACATGGTCCCTTGTTCAAGTCCACTTCTCAGCTAAGATCAAACCATTACTTCTGATCGATCTCCGATTTGATTGCATGCATTCTTGCTTGCATGCATTTCAGTTGCTGGAGCCGGTTGGGGCCGTCATAAAGTGCGCGCGCCCTGCTGGTTGGGGCCGTCAGGAACTGTTTTTCTTGCTCATGCCATTATATG
>JAHBMJ010003113.1:0-2500 GCA_018398765.1 Chromera velia
CCCCCACTCACTCACTTACACACACACACACACACACACACACAGAGGCAGAGAGAGAGAGGCAGAGAGAAACAGACATGGAGGGAGAACGTTATAAACAGACTGTATATTTTGTTTTTTGCTCCTTGCCTTCGTGTGGACAGACTACATGGTTAGATAGACATGTCTCTTTCTATCCCCTCCGTGTCTTGATGGTCAGACAGACTATATGTTTCTTCTTCTTCTTCTCCCTCCTTTTCTTCATGAACACAACTGACAGACAGAAAGACAGAATGACAGACGGACGAACAACACCTTCCAGTCCCTAACGTACCTGATCCACGAACACATCCTGCTGTCCCTTCTGGCGACCTCCCTTGGACGCACTCCCTGTGCCCGGAGAAGAAGAGAGGAATTCACTCTCGAAGAGCTTCATCCTCTCTCGGAGACGTCGGAAGGCGAACGGACGTAGCCACTTGTTCTGTTTTGACAAGACTGCAAACTCCTTGCGGTCCCCTTCTTCGTCACTGGAGACGGTCACAGGCTCCCACACCTCTTCTTCGGGTACTGGGGGAAGTCGGCAGACGCTGGAAGAAGAGAGGGCCGTCTCCTCCGGTAGGCCTCCGGTCTTCCTCTCCCTCTCTTGTCGGATTCGGTTGGCGTGCCGCTGGCGGGCCCACCTCTCTGCTGTGAGAGTCAATTTGATGGTCGATAGCGCTTTGGCCTTCTTTTTGATGGACACCCCCTTCAACCTCAGTCTGTCTGTGTTCCAATCCCCTCCCCCAACTTTTGCGATTCGGTGTGCGATCGTCTCCAACTTGCGTCTGTCGGTGATCTTCTGTTGATTCACCTGGAGGCCTTTTGAGACCCTCACTGCACCCAGTGCTCTCTGTCCCTTGCGCATCTGCTTCTGCTTTTGCTTGGGCTGGGAGATGACAGGAGTGAACCCGATTCTTCTGTCTCTCTGTCCTCCCTTGGAGGCTTTGGAAGACGCTGCGTGAGAACTCATCATGGGAGAAGAGCAGGCAAGGAGAAAGCAAAAACACACGCAATCGGAATGTCAGAGACGTGCTTCTGGATACTGCTTCGTCATGGCGTCTTTGCGCACGTCGCGAAAGAAGGAGGAGACACTTCGACGTGTCAACATCTGTTTGAGCAGACTGTCATCCAGTCAGCTCACACTTGAGATGCTAGTCACCTACAAAATGCACGGACTGGCAACAATGCGGAAACCTGTAAAGAACGCAGGTTCCTGTTCGGAGATCACCATCAATACAAGGGAGAACGGATCGAGAGTCCAGGAAGATCCAGGAAGTTTGTGCGAAGGCACCCGGAGTGGAGGCGGGGGGGCGGCGGAGCCTGCATGCGAGGCCCGGGCCGGGGGGGGCGGAGCCCCGAAGAAGCCAACCCAAGTCGCCGTGCACACTTTTACCCCTTTCAACCTGCTCCAGACCCCCCCCCCAGCGCTCTGCAAAAGCCCTCGGCGCCCGGAAAAACTATGAAAAAACCCACCGCGCGTCGCGTTGAATAGCGTTGAGTGTGCCAGGGATTGCTAGCTGGGAGCGCTACCTCTCGGCATTAGCTGTATGTTCGTAAATTAGGCTTCATCCCAGGTATTCACATTACGACCATACTTACTGCTTAATGTAGGTTAATTAATATACAGCTCAGTACATGGAATCTGGTATAAAAGCCAAACTAAGCTAAACATAATTGAAACATTAAAACATATTTGCATACAAATTTGTGAAACTTCACATTAATATGGTTTTTATCGATTGATTATTGGTCCAACATTTAAAATTCTATTACACGGTTCCCTATATTTCGGCACTAGGTTTAACACTTATATAAGGTGCATCTATTTGTATCTTACCTCATATTATATCCTACATATTGTCGCACAGTTCATTCAGATATAATTGAAACTAATTGCATGAGAAAAGGTGCTTCATACATTCTTTTATTCTTGTGTTGCTGGGCTGAGAGATGAAAGAGGCGGGCAGCTAGGTCAGAAGGTTTCCATGTCGTCCTCTTCTGCAGCCGCAGCCGCCCCTCCTGCTCCTATCCTTGCCCCTGCCCCTGATGAGAACGAATCCAGAGCATCATGCCGATGATGAGTGGACCCTCTGCTCTCTCTTCCCACCCCCTCAGCATCTGCTGCTGTTGGAAGGCTCAGGTCCTCCCGAGAGGACCCGCGAGGGGCCCTCCACCCCCCCATCGGTGTGTGTGAGGATCCCGTCGTCCTCTCCCTCTCCTTCTCTCCACTCAGACGGCCCCCTGACGGTGTCCCGCCCCCCCCACCGGCAGAGACAACGGAGACGCGCTCCCGAAAGTCCACGCCCCCCGTTCCCGTGGACCCCGCATTCCTCCCCGTGCTCGTCTTGCTCCTCCCCGTCTCCCACCCGGAGGCCGCAGCTGACGCCGGGGTGATGCCGTCTCTGCCTCTGTCCTCTCCTTCGTTCCCGTCTCCCTCCCCCAGGCTTTGAAGAAGAGCCTGGCAGTACTGCAGGCAAAGCTC
>JAHBMJ010003113.1:7500-13126 GCA_018398765.1 Chromera velia
GAGGCCGCAACAAAAACCAACAGACAGACAGGCAGATGGGCGACAGGCCAACTAACTAACCTGCTCGATGGAATCCTCCACCAACACAAGCAGCTCCTTCATGCCTCTCCGAAGCCTCTCATTCTCCAGAGACAAGGCCGCCGTCTCCGCAGACGAAGAACTAGACCCACCACCTGGTTGTTGCACAGCGCTCATAGACAAATCACCACCTGCTGCTGGACGCGCCAGAGACCCAAGAGCGCCAGATGCCGATCCCCTTGCCCCCCCTCCAGCGCCAGGAGGGTGTCCTGCCCGTGCGAGGAACCCCGCAATGCCGCCTTGGTCCTCTGGCCCCGCACCCCGGACACCTCCGGAACTCTGCGCCTGGGCTCTGACCATCGACAGGGACGCGATGGAGGGTCTGGTTTTTCGGGGCTCTGCGCTGACTGCAGGTTGAATCTCTCTGTGTCCGTCTGGATCGGCAGGTGTGCGCAGCGCTGCGGGGGGGGAGATGTGCGACATGCCATTGTCATGCGGTTGTGGTCGCGTTGAGTTGTCTGCTGGTGTTGGAGTTCGGGATCTTTGAGCGAGCTTCTTTTCGATGTTCTCTCTGATCAATGCGATCTGCTCCCGACTTGCCTGCGCCGACACTTCCGATTTTTTCCTCTGCGGCGTGACCGCTCGGGGCCTCGCTGGGGAACTCATCGAATTGTGCAGTGAAGAATGGAATCGAACAAATTCAACTAACTCAGCAATTCAGAGACGGAAAGAGTAATGGATACACAAATACATCCCGAAACTTCTCTCCTCTGCTGCTGTGGATGCCCATCGACAAAATCAGTTGGCGTCACAAACTGCGTATATACAAAGACTATAGCTAGATAGGACTGTCCATCGAGACAACTCAAGTGAGAACGCCAGTGATCGAACGTGTAAACGACAGTACACGTTGAAGATAGTCCGATCGAAAGTTGCTGTGAGTGAAGATACCTCGCGGGCGCCTCGCAAAAATCGCCGCGAACTTCGCGCGCGCGTCCCCCGCCGAGGATCGATTCCCATGCAAAGCATTGCAAAGCGACCGCATTGGAAGCCTCCACTTGAATCCCCTTCTTTATCAACAGTGACTAGGCTCCTACCTCTGATCTTCGATCACCTGACGTTTGCTCAATACCCGTCATAATTTTCGAGAACAGAAGAATTCTGTCGGAAAGAGACCGGGCAAAGGCCTTCGTTCTTTCCCCGAGACGCCGAACTTTTTGGTTTCAAAATTGAAGGGGAGAGGGGAGTACGGCATCGTGAACGTCCTCCTCTTTTTCGTCTGCTTGTTCTTGACGTCTGTGACAAGAACGAAAACGCACGCCATGACAGAGCCCGGGGCAGCTCCGGAGACTGTCAGTCTGCATGTCCTTGAGAGCTTGCACACGACAGGAATCCAATGCGCATGACACTCGGATTTTCTGTCTGTGTGCTCTGTCTGCAGGGAGAGGGGGGCAAGAAGGGAACCGTCGTCATCGACACTGACCCTGCCACCCTTCCGCTGAAGATTTATTCGGCCCCTCCTCAGGAAGGTAGGTGAGTGCCTCGATGGCTCGAGTCTAGAGGGGGGAGTGGGGAATGAAGGAGTTGTCGGACACGTGAATCTGTCCCTTCATCATACTGCCGTTGTCCGTATCAAGTCCATCGAGATTGTCTTTCCCCCCTCTTTATCCCTTTTTAATCACCAGATAACTCGGACATCGGAGGAAGATACATCAGAGGATGTCCTGGAGATATTGTGGAGGCACGGAGACGGTGGGAACTGACGAAGCAGTGGAGAAAGGTAAGACACATTTAGTAGATCAATGGTGAGATACGCTGTTTTACAGAGACCACTTTTCTCTCTCACTGACCTGTCTTTCCTTTCTCAGTTGCGGTTGATGCGATGTGAGAAGTCTTGTCTCGCTGCCCCGATTTTTCAAAGCACTCCGAGTCTGCCTGCCTGTCTGTTGCGTGCCCGTCTCGGTACCATTAAGGCGGGAACGAAAGGACTGGATTGCCGACTGGATTGCCACACGGAATACCGGGAACATTACTCATCTTGTTACAACAGCGGGAACATACTTTCTCTCTCTCTCTCTCTCTCTCTCACCCCTCCTGTCTGCAGGAGTACAAAACAGATCAACTTCTGTTCGAACCCCAGCCCCATTTTGCATTGATCAAGAGATACTACCAGCATTACATCATCGGTAGGTCCCTCCCTTTCTCCCTCCCTCCCTCCCTCCTAACTCCCTCCCTTTCTCCCTCCCTCCCTCATTCGGCCGAGTGCACCTCTATGTGCGGCCGCTTCTATGAGATCTGTTTTTGGACATCTAAGTGGGGGGGCGTTTGGTATCCGTGCCTTTACATGCACATTGATTTGTTTTTTTTGTTGCATCACAAGGGTGGCAGGCAAGAGAGACCAGACGCTTGCACGCACGTATCTAGATCCCTTGGAGGGCCCTCCCGTGGGTGAGAAGAGAGGCTCGTGTATCTGCTGTGCATGGTTTTTTCTTTGCTTTGTGACAAACTGACCGGTTGACTGACTGACTGACTCACTTAATTTCTGGGTGCATGCAGGCAAATGCAAAGCGGGGCATTTTGTGTGGGTGGAGAGACCTGGGAAGTCCCGTGTGTCTAAAATCTATGAAGCTGACGTCGCGTTGGATGACCTGTGCAGGTCCGTCTGTCCGTCCGTCTGTCTGTCGTCATTCATTCCTTTCTTCTTTTCTTTCCTGCCGAATTTCTTTCTTTCTTTGTGGCTTAATTTCGCTGGTTCCTGTATGCCTTCCTTACCTCCTTGTTTCCGTCCTTTCGTTCTTCCGAAGTTTTTCCTTCGGTTGTTTGCCTGATTTCTGTCTCTCCCTCTCTGCCTCTCTCCTTCCTTCCTTCCTTCCTTCCTTCCTTCCATCTATCCATTCATTTATCCGCCATGCATCTATCTACTGATACCCTCCAGCTGACATGAACCAACTCGAACGCAAAGAAAAGAAAAGATGGATGGATCATTAATGGCAGGCACTACGTGTTTGTCTCCGAGTTCCTCTGGAACGTGATTGACCCCAACGATGAGTCGATGGCACTCTCGCTGTTCGACTGCGAGGGCTGTGGCATGGGCTTCTTGGTCAGTCAGTCAGTCAGTGAGGGAGTGAAAAGCGGATGTTGGATGCGGGTCGGAAGGGAAGGCCTGGGTGTATTCGCAGAGTCTTACTTATCTGACTTCATCATCATTTGAGCTTGACAGAAAGAGAGAGAGAGAGAGAGAAAAACCTCCGTCCATGTGCCCTGCCTGCGAGAACAAATGGACATTTTCCGGGGGGAAGAAGTACCATCGTCCCCATGCAGTTCTCTTCTCACTTGGTTTGTTGGCTGCATCATTGCAGGCAGGGAAGACGATGGAACTGTTCAAGACGACCTCAAAGGTCATCCAGATGCACTACCCGGAGAGGTTCGTCAGTTGGTCGGGAAGGAAAGGGAAGCGAAGGAGAAGGTAGAGAGAGAGAGAGAGAGCGAAAAAAACAACGGTACAGAGAGAGAGAAAGGGAGAGAGAGTATGCGCGGGGAAGTAGAGCACCCCAGCTAGTGGGAGCAGCCTCTCTCTCCCTCTCTCAATATTCTATTCTCATTAGGAGGTGGGCGGGCCACCTGTTGGCTCAAAGCAGGCAGAATCGCCAAACTCATCTATTTCAGGGAGGGCCTTTGCCGGCTCGTAGGCACACAGGTTGAATGGAGGCCTCTTTCTATTTGTTTTCCTTAAAGGTGTTCTGGGGGAGGGGGTGGGCTGAAGAAATCATTTATCAATCTGTACATGTGCATGCTGCATCTGCTGCCATGTCATTCGATGGCATAACAAGGGGGTTGCATGAGACAAGCAAGAAGAGCTTTCGGTCGGGCTGCTTGTTTAACTGGTCCTGCCTGTCTGTCAAACGAGATCTGATGGCGAACTTGCCTATGTCCGTCCTTCCTTCCTAGTTGCTGTCTGGGAGAACAGAGACAAAATATGAGAAGAGAAAGGGGGCGTTTTTCCTGTACAAGCTGATCGTATGAAATGAGGAGAGATGGGAGCAGATCGTATAAAATGATCGCAATCAGCGCTCCGTGGTGGTTTAGAAGTGTGTGGGCATTGATTAGCCCTCTCTCTCAGCAGTCTGTTCACCCACTCGTTCGTGCTCTTCGATCGAACGTGGCTTGACAGACAGATACGACATGCATGTGTGCAGATCGTATAAAATGATCGTCATCAACGCTCCGTGGTGGTTCAAGACTGTGTGGGCATTGATCAGTCCCCTCTGTCAGTGCATGCGTGTGTTCCTATGCGTGTGTTCCTTCCTTCCTCTCTCTTCTGTGCTTTACTTTATCTCTTCGTTTCACTTTTTGCCGCCCAACTTTGGGTGCTTCTTCATGTCCTTCTCGATGCATGCATGGTGGTAGACAACTCTTTCTTTGTGGGGACGTTGTCTGGGCCCTTCCTGGCGGTCTCTCTCTCTCTCTCTCTCTCTCTCTCTGTCTCTCTCTCTCTCTCTCTCCCTCTCTCTCTCTGTCTCCCTCCCTCTCGGAAGTTCTCTCTTCGTTGCCGCATGGGGGGAAGGTCGCGATGGTCCAGGAACGGTTTTTTGGGAAAAACGGAAAAATCAAACAACTGCAACCTCTGAAAGTGATCTCAGTGACAACCAATTTATGGTTCTTCTACGTTGTGTCACTGCATGCAGTGGACCCTAGGACAAAGGAGAAGATCGTCATTTTGGGGTCCGACTACAAGGCGAAGCTTCTCGAGTACCTTGATGAGAGTTAGTCTGGCAGTCAGACAGGCAGAGGGGCCGGTGGATGGTGGTCGATCCTCTCCGTCTCTGTGTCTCTTGCTTCGTAGCTAGAGATCTGCTGTGGTCCCAAGAGAGTGAACAGAACAAAAAAAGGACATCTGGATGCATGCGGACGTCTCCTTTACTCTTTCACCTCGCGCATTCACAGACGGACAGACCCAGGCAAGCAGACAAACAGCGAGACAGGATAACAATACAAACAACACGGAGAGCCAGGCGAACACTTGGAAAGCTGCGGGTTCATGATTTCACTTTTCCCTTTTCCTGTTTCTCTCTTTTTCCATGTTGTGCCCATTGTTTCTTTCTTTTTTCTGTCGCACGCACGCACGCACGCAGGTGAAGTACCGGTGGAGTACGGAGGCACCGACGAGAGGCCACTCGGGATGGGCAGAGGTCGGCAGGCAGGCAGGCAGATACTCTCTCTCTCTCTCTCTGTGTGTGTGTGTGTGTGTGTAAGTGTAAGTGTGTCTGTATCTATGTCTGTGTGTGTGTGTGTGTGTAAGTGTGTGTATGTGTGTGTGTGTGTGTGTGTGTGTGTGTGTGTGTGTGTGTGTGTGTGTGTGTGTGTGTGTGTGTGTGTGTGTGTGTGTATATGTATGTGTGTGTGTGTGTGTGTGTGTGTGTGTGTGTGTGTGTGTGTGTGTGTGTATGTGTGTGTGTGTGTGTGTGTGTGTGTGTGTATGTGTGTGTGTGTGTGTGTGTGTGTGTGTGTATGTGTGTGTGTGTGTGTGTGTGTGTGTGTGTATGTGTGTGTGTGTGTGTGTGTGTATGTGTGTGTGTGTGTGTGTGTGTGTGTGTGTATGTGTATGTGT
>JAHBMJ010003115.1:0-13101 GCA_018398765.1 Chromera velia
TACATTTTTTTATTTCATTTTTTAAACATCTTACTAAGCTTAAATAGTCTTAAATAAATTATGAAAATCAATTAGTTTAAAGGTTAAACTATCTATTTTAATCTTTTAAAAACTAAATTTTTCAAAGTCACTTTCCAGTACAAAGGTTTCAATTGTTAGTACAGTCAGTTCTGTCCAGACCCGCTATTTCTTAGGCTCTTGGTTTTTTCCTTGGAACCTTGTGCATGCAGAATAAGCTGGACAGAAGTGCTTCCTTGACTGCACAAAGTGTGAACGCCTGTCCCTCCATGTTTGCAGGTGTTGGTGGACGGAGAATTGGGAACACCTGCAGGTCAGTTAAGGAAGCATGGTTTGCTCTCTCGCTTCGTATGATGATTTGCTTAGCATCCAGCTTCTTCGTTCTGCTAGGAGTTTGACAGAAACGCACAAGGGAGGTCACTGAGAGAGGGTCGATGGAGAGTCTGCTGGAGCCTCCATTTTTTGACCGCCTCTTCTGAAGCTTTGCACAGCTCTCAGTCCTGCCAGACATTTTTCCACCTAGAACAATCGCTCAGCTTTCATGCATTTGAATGTCTTCCACTTGCTCCGTGTGTGTCAGTCCTTGAAAACGGTTCATACTATCCCGACGCAAGTGCTCCTTACTCATTCATCCTTTCTCATTTGTAACACTCTGTACTAGTCTCCCTCTAAACATCTGGATCTACCTATGGACCTGTCCTTCTTTTTCACAGTTTCTCATTGATATACGTAGAACGATTTGCAAGCTTTTGCGCCATGTAGTGTGAGTTCTTTGTAAAAAAAGTTATGTTGTCTCTGTGCTCTGTTTTCTCCGACCCCTGCTGACCGCCTATCCGGTCTGACCAGCCTAGCTATGAAGCCCTCCTTCCTGCACTGTTTCCCTTGCAGAAAAAGCAATTCTTTGTAGTTGATTGGCGGCGCTAAACGTTGCTTTTGAGCGTATCCATTAGTGTTGTGCCTGTGTATTTCTTTGCAGGTAACATTCACTAACTTCTACGTGCCGCGGTGATCATAATTTTTCCCACCATGCACCCTAGCTAATCAACCAGTCTTTTGAACACATTTGAGCAGATTTGCACAGGAGTAACGATTTTAAATGCTTTAAAAGACTCTAGATTGCTTCAAGTAACCTAGTTTTACTTTATAATGAAGCTAAAATATAGTAAATTTAAAAGTCACTTTGGATTCCACTAAGTCCTACTTAAAAGTCCACTCTGTTATCCGAGGGATCCCCACAGAAAAACTGAAATGATGAGTGTCCACACCGAACAGGTCCCCATGACTGCCTACACCTGACACACCACGTGACAGAGGCGCAGGATGCTGTCCATAAGGAAGGGGGAAGGGAAAATGTGTGCCCCCATCCTGCTCGACTCCCAACTGATGCCCACCGAAGCTTAACAATGATACCGTCTCTCTGTCCATACCCCCCCCCCAAGTTCCCACTTTCCCCACAAAAAACGCAACCACACTCACTGACAGGCGCCGCATACGAGTCTATAGTGGCTGGATGTCCCTCTCTCTCTCCATCTAATCCCCCAGACCCTAACCTAAAGCCAAAATCCTCCGCGAGAGGAGGCGCATCCTCCTCAATGTCCCCTTCACTCAACAGAGCCAAGGCCGAGCTATTTCTTTTATTTAATGCAGTTTGAGCATCAACCTCAGCGTCATCACTCTGGATGCTACAAGCGCTGCAGTTGCAAGGTGGAGGAAGTGTTGAAGAGCGAGAATGAGGAAACTGAACGATGTCAAAAGGGAAAGGAAGGTTCGAGGAAGGGAGAAGAGAGGAAGGCAAACCACAACCAGAATTCGAAAGAGGAGATGAAGGATGAGAGACGTTCAACATCTCTGCCACAGCACCAACGCACCTCTTTTCAGAAAAGCACGAATCCGCTTCTCCGGAACGGTCTGATGCTGCTGTTCCCTGATTCGGAATGACGACAGACTGCACATAGTTGGAGGGAAGGGGAGGAGAAGAGCATAACAGAGAGACTGGAGAGTCACAACGAGTCTCCGACTCAGTGGGACCTCCCTCTTCCTCTTTCTCAATTGTCGGGCTGGATCTCGGAGTGGTCGTGTCCTTCTGTGACTGGGTCTCTGCGACTGCTGCAGCGTTCATGAGTCTAATGAGGGTCTGCTGAACTGAATCTGCCTGTTTGGGCTGAAGAAACAAAAGGCAGGAAGAAGGAGAAGATGCAGCAGCAAGTAGGGCCAGAGGGTGACCTTCTTTCTTACCTCCTGTGTTTGTTCTATAATACATCTGAGTCTGTGAATGAGCAGCTACAGCAATGTTTGCAGCTACGTTCTCTTCAAAAACTGCCAACACAGACCAACGAGTGTCAAGGAATAGATGGACCCCTGTAGTGATGTTGTAGATGCTGTGGTCGTAGGGACGACCTGCAATCTTTGAACGTCCACCGGAGGACGTCTTCTTGACCCCAGTCACACACAATTTTACCTCTTTGCTTCTGCGCTCGTCCTTCACTTTCTGGTCCTCCTCCTTCCATACTCTCTCTTCCTCTAACAGAGTGGACTCCAAAGTAGGACTTAGTAGAATTCAAAGTGACTTTTAAATTTACTATATTCTAGCTTCATTATAAAGTAAAACTAGGTTACTTAAAGCAATTTAGAGCCTTTAAAGCATTTAAAATCGTTACTTCTGTGCAAATCTGCTCAAATATGCTCAAAAGACTGGTTGATTAGCTAGGGTGCACGGTGGGAAAAATTATGATCACTGCGGCACGTAAAAGTTAATGAATGTTACCTGCAAAGAAGTACACAGGTACAACACTAATGGATACGCTCAAAAACAATGTTTAGTGCCGCCAATCAACTACAAAGAACTGTTTTTTCTGCAAAGGAAACAGTGCAGGAAGGAGGGCTTCACAGCTAGGCTAGTCAGACCGGACAGGAGGCGGTCAGTAGGGGTTGGAGAAGATTCTGAAGAACAGAGCACAGAGACAACATAACTTTTTTTACAAAGAATTCACACTACACAGTGCAAAAGCTTGCAAATCGTTCTGCGTGTGTCAATGAGAAACTGTGAAAAAGAAAGACAGGTCCGTAGGTAGATCCAGATGTTTAGACGGAGACCAGTACGGAGTGCTACAAATGAGAAAGGATGAATGAGTAAGGAGCACTTGCGTGGGGATAGTATGAACCGCTTTCAAAGACTGATACATACGGAGCAAGTGGAAGACATTCAAATGCATGAAAGCTGAACGATTGTTCTGGGTAGAAAAATGTCTGGCAGGACTGAGAGCTGTGCAAAGCTTCAGAAGAGGCGGTCAAAAAATGGAGGCTCCAGCAGACTCTCCATCGAACCTCTCTCAGTGACCTCCCTTCTACGTTTCTGTCAAGCTCCTAGCAGAACAAAGAAGCTGGATGCTAAGTAAATCATCGTGCAAAGCGAGAGAGTGAGCCGCGCTTCCTTAATTGACCTGCAGGTGTCCCCAAGTCTCCGTCCATCAATACCTGCAAACATGGAGCGACGGGCGTTCACGCTTTGTGCAATCAAAGAAGCACTTCTGTCTAGCTTATTCTGTGCACACAAGGTCCCAAGGAAAAGACCAAGAGCCTAAAAAGCAGCGGGTCCGGACAGGCTGACCTGGAGGTTGACCCCGGGGCTCCCAAGACTGTAACCTGCAAGGAAAGAGTAAGGAGAGCGATGAAGGCAGCAGTACTTTAACACCTAAATAAGGCCGGCAGCCCTTCCCCGCTTGAACAGGAGGAGCAGCAGCAAGCAGGAAGACGTTGAAAGCAAGATCAAGACGGCTGGTCTCCACTGGACCCACCTGCAAGCTCCACTTCGTCCCGACCCGAGGTGACCCAGCAACTGTCGTTACAGCCATCTCCTCCAGAGCCCCGAAAGTGCACTCTTGAAAAAAAAGTGAAAACCAAGAAAACGCTCTGTCAAACATCTTCAAAAACTG
Organism: Chromera velia; assembly: GCA_018398765.1. NCBI lineage: Eukaryota > Chromeraceae > Chromera > Chromera velia. Next base: position 3,951 of record JAHBMJ010003115.1, read on the forward strand.
TCAAAAAACATCTGACAGAGCGTTTTTTATGGCAACATTTCTGTGGGAAAAGTCCGTTTGCTCAGAGGTTCAGAACTCCGCAGTTTTGAACCTGTGGACCTTCAAGACGGACAAGAGACTTCAGACCCGATTATTAGCTGACAGAGGCAAAGTCGGCTGCGTGCGTCGAAGGGGCAGGGTGCCGCCACCCCCTCTGGCCCCGTGGCGGCGCTTTCTGGACCCACAATAAGCCCATGTCTGGACCTGGCGGTGGGGGGATTTGACCCCCCTGGCTCAAGGTTCAGAAGTGCGGACTTCTGAACCTTGAGGGGGGGGGGTGTCCGACCTAACTCGAGGTCCCTGACCCAAAATAGTCAGAGAAGGTGTTCTATGACTGTTTTGGGTCATGTACCTCGAGTTAGGTCGGACACCCCCCCCCCTCCGAGGTTCAGAAGAGATAGTGATAACCAATCACCCTGATCGACATAGTCACCACCAATCCACCATCAGAACCAGTAAAACGTGCCAGAGGACAGCCCAAAGCCCGAGTGATCCCACCACAATAAGTACAGACGAAGATGACCACATTCATCCCAGCCAGACCATTACCTCCTGTTCTAAATCACCCTCCTACTACGTCAATGCAGGTCTCACGGCCTCCCTCCTCACCACCAGCTGATCGAACTAGGACTGAGGAAGGCGTCTTCCAGCTGAACCCCCAAGGTAGAGCCTCATCAACACCTCCACCTCCAGCACAGTCGGGCGCACCCTCTATGACCTGGCACGGGAATGGCACATCTGCGCGGGAAGGCATTCATAAGATGACGGGCGAACGGACACAGGGAACGGGAATGGAAATAAGAAGGGTAGGAGAGCAAGACCAGACAGACCTAAGTCTGAAAGTAACTCAGCAGGCACTGTATCAACAGCGCAATCCAGATGGTAATGATGCGTATGACCAGATAAACTCAGAGCAAGGCTTTCGTACTCTGCATGAAGACGTCATTATGGTACCAAAGACCTTACCACAACGACAGATTACCTCAATATTGTATGCTAATGCATCACATCACCCCAACTCTACTAGCTAACCATAGCATGTAGCTGACCCCCCGGGGTCTTTGGTATCACCCGACAGGGTTATGGCCCCTGTAGATCAACCCAATGTTAGCATCTTAGGACAGGAACCACCCATACAGGGAACGAACCACTGCGCCGACCAACCTCGATCCTGCCCCCACCGGAGGCGCTACTTCGGACCAGAATGCACAGGAAGACGGAACTCACACCGCGCCACCAAAGACGACCCGTCGCGAGAGAACTACAGACGGGACAGGGCACCCTATGCAAGCAACCCTGGACCCTCGAGCGTCCCATACATCTGCACCCCCCCGGAACCACATACACCCCCCCCCAGAGGACCTAAGCCCGCAACCAGACAGCCCTACATCCCTTCTATGTCAACGCCTACGACTCCAACCCATCATAATCATGAAACTAACCCAATAGCTCCGACGCCGCCAAGTCAAAAACCCTCCTCCCCCCCTCCAAGTGCGCCCTATTCCACCGCCCCCCCCCTCCTCATCTCCACCCTTACCTCGCCTTGAACAGCCAATCTCCCCTCTTCGCTTCCACTCCCCACCCCGAGATCCCCCACACATCGCTGTGGCATCGACCATGGAGGAAGCAGTCACGGTGTATACAGATGGTGGTTGTGAAGGAGCGAGGACCCTCACCCCAATTGCTAGTTACGGCATCTACTGGGGTTCCCAAGACCTAGACAATGTGGCAGCACGACTGTACGGCCCCCAAACTAATAACTGTGCGGAACTCACAGCAGTTGTCACAGCCATTCATCAGAGCCTCACAAAACATCCGATGCGGAAACTCCTGATTCTGATAGATAGTCGAATCGCCGTTGACGCATACACCTACAAACTTGACGAGCACCTTCGCAATGGCTGGGTCACCGACGACGGCAAACCGGTGGCAAATCGAGACTTAGTCACCCTGCTGAGACAGTTGACCATCCTCAAGGGCTCCCATCTCCTGGACTTACAGTAGGTTAAAGGCCATAGCGGCATCGCTGGGAATGAGGCAGCAGATGAGCTGGCATCCGAGGGCATCACTCAAAGTCGCCCAAGCGATCCTCCAACTGTCATCACTTTCAGATTCATACTTCCATCCCTTCCCATCCCCCCACCGCCACCTCCCAACAACGCTCCTCCAGCCCCTCGACCACCACCCTCACCGGCTCAGTCTATGTATAGTGACCCCTCTGACCCAAAGGAACTACGAGCACACACATCATCCTTGCCAGCTCGAGAAGACCCCCCTCCTCAGGCAAACTCACAACACTGAGAAGCTGCCTCCCCCCACCCCGAATTCCTATCGGCTGCAGCTAATGAGAACCTCTTTCATCCATCATGGCACTGCTTCCCTCAACCAAAGACCGCCCCAACCTTCAATATCAGAACCACACACACTATCCACCCCGCTCAGTAGACAACAGTCTCGTGGATAGAACTGGATCGTCTCCTAGGGAACCCTCACGCATGGCGCTACTTTCTACTGCACTCACCACAAATCACCACATACCTCCCCAACACCCTCAGACTCCCCTATTATCAACCTCTAGCAGCCATTGCACACATAGGCTGGCCAGAACTCTATGACCCGTATCCCAGCATGAGGCGCCGCAAACACCGAAGACGACCCACCGTCTTCCCGCCTGAACCAGCACCTAAAAAACCTGGCTACGTCCCTCCAAAGCCGGGTAAACCAGCCAAGAAACCCCAATACTTGGCATATCCCTCCACCCTTACCACCTCCACCCCGTATCCGGAACACCACCTCCGTGCTCTTGTACGACGTTTCTTCATTGTAGCCGATACTGTCCTTCTCGCCCCCCCACGAACAACGGTCACCCAAGGTGAAGACGGCTGCCGACTGAAGCCTCAAGAAACACCACCAAGTGTTATGCACGCCCTTTATCCACACTCGACTGCAACAGTGCTGGCAAGGAGACCTCACCACACTTCTCCAAGAATTCTGGGCCCATGCGGCGGACCTCCACAGAGCGGAATAGAATGCTTATACAGCCTCGAAGCCTCTCCGCTCCAAACCACCACCCCCTCAAGACTAAGTGCGCTACCAGAAAGTCCAGCAACTGCTTGAAGCCGGTCATATCAGTCGTGCCTGTGACGCCCTCATGCAAATGACCCCTGCTTTGGCTAACCTTCACACCCTTGACAAGCTCAACGCTCTCTTCCCTCCACCCCTAGACCCGCTCTGCCCTCCACCTCCAGACCCCGAAAACCGCATCCCATGGGCCGAACAAGCTGTTCCTAATGAGGAAGACATCCGTAGCGCCATACGCCGCACCGTGAAAGAGACCACCCCAGGACACACTGGAAGACTTCTGGGATTTGGCCCAATATCATTACGTCTACCTCCTTCTCCCATTGTTCACCGACATTGCACTGAACACCTGCCCGGAGGACCTTCTTAACATCCTTTGCCTTGCAATCCTTGTGGCACTCCTCAAACCTCAAGGCAGCATCCGTCTAGTAGGCGTAGGAGATACACACCGCACCCTTTTTAGCAAAGCACAGCTGATTCGATGGGGGACCACCAATGCATGTAAAGCGGTAGGACCCCTCCAGTTCAGCATGTGGCCCTCAGGTGTAGAAAACTACGTCCACACTATTCGGTTCGCCTACGAGTGCCTCCTCCAAGAAGCCATCACCCGTCTTGATGAACTCTACCCGGGGGCTACAGAGTACACCCTCGAGATGCTTAGCAAGGCAGACTTCCCCTTTATCCTTCTCACGGATGCGCGAAACTTTTTTCACTATGTACTTCCCCGCACAGCACTGGAAGCCATGATCTAACGTGCACCCGGGGTGGCTGGAGGGTATTATGCCCTTTACCAACATCGCCAACTCCTCTTCTACAAACACCTCCCCAATGCCATCATACCTAGCACGTAGACACCTTTCCGGCTAGACCAAGGAGGACTACAGGGGTGCTCATCCAGTGCCTTATCTTGCCACTGCTCCACTGTAGAGCCCCTGCTGCAACTGCAAGACAGACTTGATCAGATTGACTCCACCCTCTCCTCCATGGCTAAAGCGGATGCGGATAACCTCACAGCAGTATCAACCTTCTCACACCACTCTGAAGTTCTCACCGCCACCAATAAAGCTTGGACCACCCCTATCGGTGATCAGCAAGCCCTGGTCCCATACAAGTGCGGCTTCTACCTCTCAGAAGCAGTGAAACTCACCCTAACTGAAAAGGAGAGACTCCTAGCGGAGCTTAAACTACATCATCCTAACCCTATCCTCTTAACCGAAGGATTCCAGCTAGCAGGAGCCCCGGATCATGGAACCCTCCAATATCAAGTGAACTTTGTCTGGAAGAAAGTGGACAAAATTGACAAGTTATGGCAAGAAATCGATCGCTTTGTACAGGACGATCCGGACAGAGCTCACCTCGCATTCACATTGGCATGCGCATGCATCCCTCCACGAATGACCTAACTTGCAAGGCTAGTCCTCCTCACCCATCCAGACCTGACCGAATAGTTTGAACGGGCTCATAAGCTCAATGTCTACTACTACCAGAGGCTCATACACCTCAAAACCCCCTCCTCCCATTTTGAACAACTTAAATGGGTGTTCAGTGCCCAACTCGCACTCCTGACCCGACTAGGAGGTATTGGCATAACGAACCCCAGGCATATTGCCAGAGGAGCCTTTGTAGCCTCGATCACCCGTTTCATCCCAGACATCAGCCGACGACTGAACCAACGATATGCACGCAGCTTCTTCCAAGCTAAGGAAGACCTTTTTCGCACCTCCACAATGCAGGTGGCTGCAACTCAGTTCAAACAGCTCCTCCGAGATCACCAACGGACCCTCCAACGACTCAAAGACGGCACGCCAGCTGATATCCGCACACGCATTGCCTCTGCCAGCACCACTACTGCCCACTTTCTCCCGCAGGCCATGTGCCCCCCTCCACCCTCTCTCAACCAACCAGAAGCAGCGGCCTCCTCCTCAAGCAACCCATCACCGCTGAGCGAACCATCGCCTCCCTCCATTCAAGAACTCCTCGAGCAGGACGAAGAAGGCATAGAGGAAGAGGAAGATGAAGATCACGCTGTCTCTCGTCTTTTGGAGGCACAGCATCAAGCTCCTTCCGACTCTGCCCCACACACCGACTCCGCCCTTACTGCCCCTAAGACCAAAACCAACCCTCCCCCAGGTCTTCGAGAAGTTCCCATACTACACACGTGGAGGCAAGATTTCGAACCTCACCTCCAATCCATTGAGGACTTCTTCCCTACCCTAGAAGAAGACTTCCAAATATGGCTTCCTAACCGCAAACACAGACCCCAACCTCGAGAACCCCCCCGGGTCCTCGGCATTTATCCCAACAAAGGAGCGGTTGACGACATGGGCATACAGAGTCAAGACAACATCCCGCGAGCATACGTAGGACCCCGCTTCCTCCCTCACCCCCCCCAATCATCTTCTGCAGATCACCCCAACGGGATCCCCGCACTATTAACGGTGTTCGTAGAAGCAAAATACATATTCAAAACAGGTAGTACAGAGCGACCGCGGGCGGCCATCGCACTCCACTGGGGCAAAGGCCATGCCCTCAACATGTCCTTCACCCTTCCTGGCAGTGCCAAAAACACGGTGTTCTATGAAAGATCACTCACTTTTGGAGCCATCTGGGCGATTTATCAACATCACAGCGCATACCTCCTCACATCACTCGAAATTCTCATAAATCACCCCCTCCTCATCACCCTCCATAACACCGATGGACCGCGCTGGGACCGAGACGGATGGAAGAACCGCTTCCAACAGGCGCTCCCGAATGCGGACCTCCTCAGGCACCTCTACCGCCTCCTTACCTACCTCTGTGACCACAGTCCTACCCCAGTTACCATCTCCACCATCCAACACAGCACTCACACTTACCGAACTGCAGATTGGGCAGAAGGTCGTGCACTTGCCAAAGAAGCAGTTAAACAACAGCTTGAAACTATACACACCCTCCCCCCAAATACCAGAAAACCCCTCAAGTTTCTTAAAAACACGTTCCCAGTCTCCATCCTCCCGGAAAACCCCCCCCGAAGACACTCCCCCAATGTGAGCGAGGTGACCGACACCCCCACCTGGACACTGGAGGGTAAACTCCAACAAGCGTTCACTCGCTGGACCCATGCGTTCTACTACCTCAACACTCTGGAACGCCTCCAAGTTGAACGCATGGGCACGGTTGGCACCCCCCTGTGGAGAGAGGCACAGCGCATGGCAACAAGACTCCTTGCTCTAGCATCCGAAGGAGCAAACACACACATCGCGGCCCTCCCCCTGAACCAGTACAAACTCACCAGATGGGCCCGGTCTGTTCAGTGGGAGATTGTTCACCACCGGGTGATGGGTCTACCGCGGTTGCATGTTGAGGTGCTCGGAGACGCCGCAGACCCGAAACACACTTGTCCCGCCCGTAAGGAGGCTAAACCCACAGCTGACGAGATAGCCGAAAAAGAACAGCTGCTCACCCACCTCGGTTCCTTGATCCCACCAAATGAGGCAAAAGCCTGCATCCCACCAGAAAATGCCAATCGCCTTCAGGAAATGGTACATGATCTCCGTCTACAGGAAGACATACAAGACCACACAGACAACTCCACATCACCGCTACAAGACAACACAGAACACGGACGGATATCCCGTCAACCCATGGACTCCATAGCTAAACGCAGAGGGCATCCCAAGAAAGAACTACCCCCCCCCTCCATGCAGGTACCCCCACCCCCACCCACAGCCACGACGGACACCTCAGCCGCCTCAGCTCACCCAACGTCAAAGAACCCCTAGCCCACTGTGTCATCCTCCGCTGCCACTGAAAACCGCAGCCAGAGCTACAGAACCGACACAACCGGGACCACTCCCCAAGGATACAACCATACAGACACCCCTCTACGCATGTCCACAACCCCTCCCCATTCGGCTTCCAGGGAAGCCATGCAAGCGTTTCCTTAACCCCTACGGGCACCATCTTGAGGCTTGCATAGTTAGCCCTGAGCGCACGTGGAGACACGACGTCACTCTACTCCCCTTCCTCACCAACATACGGGACGCGGAACTCGTGGCTAGAAAAGAAGCTCACACTGCCCTCCAGAAAGCACGGATGGACCTCGTCATCCATCTTGAAAATAACCGAACGGTTCTTTTAGACGTCACTATTGTAACCCCTTTTCTTCCCAGTCAATCAGATCGGACCCTAGCCTAAATGGCGAACGAGCCGGGCATGCGAGCAGAAGTAGGAGCCACACTCAAACATATCAAATATGACAAACACCTTCATCATATTATAGCCATTCACAACTACACACTCCTCCCCCTGGCGGCGGACAGTTTTGGCACCTGGTGCCAGGAAGCGATAGACTGGATCACCAAACAGTCATCGCTAACCCCCCCTGGAAATACTACTCCAGCACTCATGCTTCATGACCAGGCCCGCACAAGCCGACTCAACAGAACAGAGCGGGCGCTGGCTGCATACGTCCGCAAACAGAAACTCCTCCAGGATCTCTCAGTCATCATCCACTACTCAACTGCACAAGCTATCCTTCGACGCCAGCTGCGACTTGCTATACAGCTTTTTGGATCTGGCACGGCAACCCAACAACTCTATGCTGCGGCCTGGAAAGCTGACTATGCAGACTCTATCACCATGAGCCGCGCCCTCAGAAATACCGCCCTAGAAATGATTGAAGAGCTTCTATAGAAAGCTACCGTCAAGAAAGAACTAAAGGCAGGGGTCCCGCACAGAAGACCTCTCATCGAAGTCAAACAGTTGAACAACCCTGACCCGGAACAAATTTTTTCCACACTGTCGGGCATCGGAGACCTCCCAGAACAAACGGAAGCCCTGGAAGGATGGGAGGGCTCTCAAGTGATCCCACCACAGTGCAGGGATACAGAACCCCTGGACCTTGAGCTATGATGCCTGCCTCCACACCTTAATAACTCTCTATCACTCCTTAACGAACCGCCAGCACCCCTTTTTCATACATACTCCCACATGGCGACCTTGCACACGTGCCCTTTCACCTTCACACGGCTCCCCCCCCGCTGCTTGAACCCCCCGGGCCGACCGCGGATAAAATTTTAAAATCCGACCTGCACCACCGACCCTCCCAGCCGAACATGGCTCATCCCCCCACCATCTCCAGTCCTTTAGCACCCATCCTCCTGTATCACACTCTGTCCAAATAAGTGAATGTATGGAGGAAATCGATACACAGCAGTGCATGCTCGCCAATTGCACAACAGCTGTGTCATTTTTTGCACCTCGAACTTCTTTCACCAGCAAGCGCAAGTGAGGACTTCACATTGTAGACTCTCTTCTCCCCATCTCACACAAGTCCAAAGACTCTCAGTATCTAGTCAATGCGACTGAGAGAAGAGACTCTGCCCTGACTACCCTGTCTCTGTACTTCCGGGCGAGAAAACGCCTCACTCCACAAGCACTTCCCACCTACTTGCGGGCACTCACACCTGACCGCTGCAGGAAGAACAAACAGATTTGAAAGAAAGCAATAGACTCGACCACAGGCCAGCTGGCCACAAACAGATAGGCAGTAACCACTTGGCGTTCCTCGTCTTATCTCACTTCATCTGAATAGCCCTTCCCTAGAAATCTAGCCAGGAGAGCTTATCAATGTATGGAGAGAAAGATGGAGCCGTGGTATGGTTCCCGTTATGGGAATTGTAGCCAAAAAGCAGGAGGGCCACCTCAGGATTTTTGCTAGATTCTCGTCGAAAGTCACTACAACTTATATGCATCGTGTGTTTCCCTCTCGTTTCGAATCCCAAGTAAAACGTTCTGCCTTACTACCTGTTTTCTCTTCTCTTGCGTTCCCTGCATATATTGTACATTAATATTTAGCTGTACTAAATCACCACAATCCTAAAGGAGCCTACTACCTGAGGAAGCCACAACTTCACAGCCGGACTAGCTTTACAGCGAGCAGCCCAGTGCAGCAACAAACTCCACCTACCAGCACCAACTATGCAGCTGCCCCCCCCCTCCCCCCATGCACCCCTCAAGCCCCCCCGGTCCGAGACCCCCCCCCCCC
>JAHBMJ010003116.1:0-13096 GCA_018398765.1 Chromera velia
TTGTGCACAGGAGCTGAGTGATGTGGCATTCGCGGCCCGCTCCCCCGCATCCATCAAAGCGATTACAGAGAAATACTCCTCGAAGGATGTCAAGGGAGCCGGAAAGTTCTACAAGCAGGCAGTCATTGTGCTGGAAGGGGGAGAGCAAGAAGGGGTTCTTAGGAGCCTGACGTGCACTGGCAGGACTGGAGCCCCCCCTTTCCCCTGCCTTTCGTGCAAAGGCCTGATCGGTCTTGATGCCATTCGGATGCGCAACACCCGGCGCGCAAATTCGTCGTACGCGGCGATGTTGGCATTTCTTGCGATCGTGTGGGAGAGAGAGATTCCTCGGCTGGCCTATGAGATAGTAAGACCTTCTGAAGCGGAGAAGGACAAAAAAAAAAAGGGCAGCAAGAAGAGAAAGAGGGAAGAATCTGGAGACGGCCAGGGGGGGGGGAAGAGAGAAGAGAAAGAGACGTGGGTCACTCTGCAGGGAAAAGAGAGACTGCAAAGCCTCAGGATGGGTCAGTTTGTCTTGTCTAGTTGTCTGGTTTGTTCTTTGTATTTCTTTGTCTGCTTGTCTATCTCGTCTTTTTTTTTTTCTTCTTTCGACACACTGCTCAACTGGTTTGCTACTAGACAGTTTGTGTGCTCCATGCTTGCATGCAGTCCAAACTTGATCCGCTCTTCAAGCAGCACATGTTGAGCACAAACATGGCAAGGGAGTACGGCGACGCGGCATGCTACCTTGATTTCCAAGATACTCTCGACGGTGTTCCAACAGAGATGCGTGGATGGGTGAAGGAGATAGAGGCGCAACTCCTGAAGATTGATGGCAAAGTGAAGAGGGAGAGCTACATGGTGACTCTAAGTGTTCATAGAATTTGTTCCTAGTAATGAATTAGAGTCTAATGACTGCGGCTAGAGACTAGTGAGCCCCTGTCTAGCCCGTACACAAAATTTTAGCTTCAAACTCCATGTACTTCTTTCATTAGACTAGGTACCAATTTTTCAAAATTGGGAGTTACTGGCGGTAAAAAATTGGTAGTACTACCAATTCGACGCCCAATTCAACTCCCAATTCATTAGGGTCGAGTCATTTGCTTTCTTTTGAATTCGATCATCTGTATTCTACTATGTTCATTAAATTCGTTTGTTAGGTTTCTAAATCTAGGCGGTACTAGGCGGCCTAGGCCCTGCATTTCAGCTTGCATTCCATTAAAAAAAAGAAAGTTTCTGATCTAGCTTTTTTTCCTTTATTTTTTTTTTTCAACTAAAAATATATATAATTTTCAAATTAAAACCGGGCCTGTGCAACACCTATATAATGCAACACTTTTGCAAGTAAGTTGCAACATCTGAACAACAATTAATTTTTTGCCTATTGAATGTTATAATACATAAAAAAATCCATTAAAAAAAAGTTTTCGATCTGATCTTTTAATTTTTTTTATGTAGTGTAGTATGTAGTGCAGGGCCTATATATATATATAGTTCTAAATTTGTTTAGTTTTAAAGGGTATTGATATGCTTCACATGCTAGTTCACGTGTACTACGTGACTAGTCACGTGTATCAATGTATCATATACGCAGGCAAACATTCAAAACTAAAATCGCCGCTAGAATCGCCGCCGTTACTAAACTAATTTATAGAAATATTTTGAAGCAAGATGCGGAGGAAAAATGTTCCATTGTTCACACATTTTGATTGTGAAAGCTTCTCGAATGGATAGATAACGATTGAAATTAACTGTACAGCTGGACAGGCATGTCTTTTGTTTGAAGAGCATCCTTCCCGTGCATGTCTTTTATGTGAGGGTTCGCACCGCTCTCCCGCAGGACCTCTGCAAGAGCCTTGGCAGAGGCCGAGTTGGGGTGCAATTCCAGCAAAGTGGCTCGTCGCACTGCCAAGTGCAGGGCTGTGCGACCCTCCCACGTCACCGCATTGATGTCAGCTCCATGGTCCGTGAGAAGCTTGACAATCTTCTCAGCGTCCATCCGTATCTGCTCCTCTCCGCCGAACTCTACCCGACCTACGCACAGCAAGTGCAGTGGCTGCTCCCCCATCGCCCCCTTGGACTGTGGCTTCGCCCCCTTTTGAAGCAAAAACTCGACCAGTGCGGGGTCTCCAAGCTTCACGGCCTCGTGCAAAGCTGTGAACCCGCTTCTGCGAGATACTGCGTTGAGGGGCACTCTTTTCTGAAGAAGAATTTTGGCAATGGACACCCGAGTCTTGGATGTCTCCGCACTTTCTGCGGTTCTGTAGAAATTGGGGGAGCACTGCGCGATGCTGTGCAGTGCCGTCTCACCGTCTCTGCTGGTCACAGACACAATCGCTCCTGCTTGGATGAATCGATCGAGAAGGACGGCGTCTGCATGGCGGACTGCCAGAAGGAGGGGCGTGTCGCCTCTCTCATCGATTGAATTCACATCAACACCCATAGACAGGCAAGAGGACGCAAACTGATGGAGACCAATTCGGGCGGAGACATGAAGAAGAGACCCCATTTGTCCTTTCGTTCCCGCTCTCATCTTCTTCACCATGGCCTTCGGGGTCTTCAACAGAAGAGCCTGGAAGACTTCTTTCGCCGTCAGCTGCTGATCAGCACTGAGGCACTTGAAGCTCGGCAATGCATGAAAGGAATTGGGGTTGTGGGGACGCAAACAGATCTGACAGACGATCTGCAATGCAGTGTTTCCTTCGGCATCTACTGCATCTGCATTTGCCCCTTCGTCGAGCAGAAATTTTGCAATCTCCCAAAATTGGCGATGGCATGCGAGCATCAGAGCGTTGGAGTGTTGAGGAATCATGGTGGGAGCTGCGGGGGTTTGGGGGAAGCCAGGCTTAAGCTTGAGTCCAGTTGCTTGGGGTTTCTCAGACAGGGGCAGGAGAGGAATGCTTTTTTCCGTTTTGATCTCTAGGTTTCCCCCGTCTCTGACAAGCAGCTCGACCGCCAGAGCATGTCCCTCGGACACCGCTCTCATCAGAGCCATGAGGCCCCACTGATCTAAATGACTCGCAAACCCGTCAACGTCCGCCCCCACTTTCAGACAAAGACGAAAACCATCACCGTTAGACTTCCCACTAATGAATGCCGACAATTCCTCTCTGAGGGCTTCCTTCGTGACTGTGCGGAAGGAGTGAATCGCATCTCGGAGAAGGGGCTTTCGAAAGAGGCGGGACAGGTCCATCTTGTAGTACCGTCCCACCTGCGTATCCAGTTGGCCGTGGATCTCTCTCTGAAATGTCGAAAGGGAGACTTCAAGACTGTCAAGAGCAGAGGAGGTGGGGGGTTTGAACGGAAGAGGTTGTGTCGCATCTTCTGTTTGGGAGTCTGCAGAGGCTTTGATGGATTCAGTCTCGCGATCCCTCATAAGTTTCGTCAGCGTGTCAATCTTTTTGTTTGCGTTCTGTGTCAAGCGCAACAGACGAGTTTTGAACTCGTTCAGACGCTCAACGGCCCTGCTACTGTCTAACTCTTGTTGCATCTCGCAGGTAGCTTTCACCGAAATCCAACCGAAGCCACTGTGACGTTTTTGTGCAACAACACGAAGTTGAAGTCGCGAGCGTGGTATATATATATATATATATATATATATATGAACCTGCAAGTGGGATTGCCTGCTGGGGCAGAATCTTGATTCCCCAGTTTCCGTTCTTTCAAGTCCTTTGTATACGTCGAGTCAGTGGCAGCAGCTCTGACTCGTCGTCCATCCCGTGCAGCTCCGCACTGCATACCGGGTCTGACATATATAATAAGTGACATTGCAGTTCTCTGACAGGCAAAGGTCAGTCATTTGACATGCATGCAGTCTCGAACACATGTCTCCACGCGTACCCGCGCGCAAAAAAAAAAGACTATAAACTATGCATGGTTATAATTGCATGCATGGCCGCGTAATTGCGCGCGGGCGCATTTCGCGAAAATGATGCATGGCCACAAAAATGTCTGACCTGTGCACGAGCTTCTGACACCATTTTCCTTTGACGGTCGGTATTACAGTGCGACATTTTTCCCAGCGCGTTCCAGACGATCGAATTCGGTTGTTAGAAGTGCACTTTTCCACAGTCTCAGTGGTGTCTTCAGAGAGAACACCCAGACCCGCTTGACAGAAGTAATATTGATAACAGTTGTCTGGGTTGACATCCGTCTACGCAGACCGTCTCTTTTTTTTTGTTCGATCCCCACTCTGGCAGTTTCTGAGCAGAAAGCGCTCCCTAATGGGTGGCCAGTCCTCTCGAGAGTATTCTGTGCCCGTCAATGAGTTCCCCCTCCAGATCTCAGTGGCCAGGAGCAGCGACCCCGGTGCAGTGATTTCAAGTTTTGCAGTTGTGAGAGTTGAGTGGCCACACGGAAGCTCAGCAGGCGACTACGTCTGGTTGAGCCACGACCGTCGAAATGTGAAGTACAGTTGGTGCTCTAGAGGGAGCAGGTCGATTGAATTACGTGTGCAGAGGGAAGGGAGACACGGAGTGACTTATTGCCGAAATGGAGGGACGTTTTCTTCCGGTCGTCCCTCCTCCCAAACCATCTTCGAAGTCTCCGATATTGCAGAAGACCTCACTTGTCCCGAGGTGGGAAGGCCAGGGGAACCATTGGAGTGTGGGTATTTATTCAAACACCCACCTGGATTCGGTCACTTTGTGTCACTAGTCGAGACTTCGACTGGCCGTACAGTCAGGCGTCGGCAGATCACAGAGCAATTCGGGACGGTGGTGTTCAACTTACCCAGAGTCTCGATGACCTGTTCGTTGAATCTGTCTGCAGACGAGAGCGCAGAGACAGTGCTGTTGAGTAAGAAAGTGAGTTTCAACGTATTGCCGGAACCATTTATTGGAATTTTGAGGTTGGGAGAGAAGCAGGACCCTTCCTCCTCTTCATCCTCTTCCTCCACACCGACTCAGAACCAGAGTCTCTCCTTCTGCACGATGATGCAACCAGGCGAGACCATCCCGGTCATGTGGAATTTCCCCCTACAGCAGCCGGCAGATAGGATCGTGCTTGTGCCCGGGTTGGGTGCAAAGAGGACTGCAGGGGGGAATGCGAAGAGCGTCCTCTCGCAGGCTCTGAAGGGAAAGGGAAAGGGCAGGCAGGATCTTCGCGGTCCCTCTGCTGAGGGTGTGTACTCCCTTCTGCTGCTGGTGAATGACAACAACGATCCTGATTCTGTCGGGAGTGATAATTCGTTTTTTGAGGGGGAGTGCGTGGTGGTGATCACTCATCTGGCAGGCAAGTCTCAGCTTCTTAATTTGGACAGCAGCGGTCTCTCGTTGTCAACCGCTGCAGCGTGTAGCAGTAGCAGCAGTGCAGAGCAGTCGGGTGAAGAGAACCCAAACGTCAAGGAGTTTGTGCTTTGTAAGCTCTGTGCAGAGCGGCCTGTGCAGATCATGCTGCAACCCTGCGGTCACGCCGGGATGTGCGAGCCGTGCGGGAAGGAACTCCAAGAGAGGAGGAAGAACGAGTGCCCGTGGTGCCGTCAGACAATCCGGTCCCATGCAAAGCTGTACTTTCCCTAGCCAGAAAGGAACAGTGTCGGAATAGACGGGAAACGAGATTTGCAAAAAGAGAGAATTCAGCTAGCTTAGCAAACAAGAAGCTAGAAAAAAGACAGATCGATGAGTCCCGCGGCACAGCGGGCGGCCGGGGGCCCGGCGGGGGGTGGTATACAGTCGTTAAGTCCTAGCTGGTCTACTTCTTAAAGAACTGCCAGTACTAGGGCTATACCCTAAAGAATGTCGGATCAATGTCCGGTGGATTGGATTCAAGTTGTCCGGTGAAAAAGTCTGGTTACCCAACATTTTGACTTATCTTTTTTAAAAAAATCAACTTACCATTAGTGATTAGTGATTAGTGGTGCCCTAGAGCACTGTCGCCGTTTTGTCTTATAGAGGTCGCCCCCACAAATGGCAGGGGGGTGTACCTCATCGCTGAGGCTTATACGACACCCCGTGGCCCGCCTGGTTTCCCAAGCCGCTAACAAACAACAATCTGTCTGCGCTTTACATGTTTTAGTCTATAGGATGCTCAGAAGGGACTGCTCCAAAAATCGATCCAATGACACAGGATGAAAGGACACTTTAGCTTTGTGCACGCCCTCTCTTCATTCTTCTCTCAGCAATTTCTCCTTTTTCCTCCCTCAGCTGTCTTCCTGCTTCCATTGCTTCCAGGATGGTCTTGTATTCTTCTTTTCTTCTTTTCATTCCTCCCTTTCTTTTTATGATCACTCCGTATCTCTGTGCAAGCACTGTTTCATCTAACAAGCTTCCAGGTGCGTACCTTCCTGGGCTTTCCTTGAACACTCTTCTTCTGAACGCCGCCCTCCCCAGAAAGTCATCCACCGCACTATGCCCTTCGTTCATCAAGAATTTGAACAGAACCTCAGTGTGCAGTCTTCATCTTTGTCCTTCTCTTTTCTCTTTGCAAACTTCTCTTACTCTACTAGAAATTTGAAAAAGTCTGGTTATAGTGGATCTCGAGAAGTATGAAGCTGAAAATTTCTGTACAAAATGGGCTTAAAACGCCTAGAAGCAATCACTAACTTTTAAAAGCCTTGTCAATAAACAATTTTTTATATAACCATGCAGAAGAAATGTCCAGTTATCAAAAATGGTAAGCGATCGTAAGTCGGAAAGGCAACTTACCGAAATTTTATTAAAGAGTGTCAGTGTTTGCACAGTAAATTGCACCAGTAACGCATTTTTCTTCTAACTGTCGTTTGCGGATGCCGTACGTGGCAATATAAGGATTCTTCCTGGCTCTCCCCCTGCTGGCGACGGTCCTCCTCTTAAAGTTTACGAACTCTTCTAGCGGCTTCCTCATATACCCGCACAAGTGCTTACTGACAGTGTGTTCTAAAAAGATTTATATGTGATCTAACGGCGCTCGGGCTACAGGCATACAGCACTTTTACGTTGCTCCTATTTCTAGAGGTTGTGTCAACAGAGTCTCTTTCTCATCTTCATACGAATATTGGGCATTTCAGTGGCCTGGAGACCCTGTGTGTGAGGGGTTTAGAACGAGTTGATAAGGTTCGTGCCCTGTGTGTAGGTTTAGGAAGCAGGTCTCTATCGTCCCTTTGAGAATTGAATCTGGAGGACAATATGTTATAAAATGTTATGGCTGAGGAGAAGAGTGGAGGTAGGCTGCTGTCAGGGGTTTTAGTTGCTGAGAATCTGCCCTCTTTGAGAAAAGTTTGGTTAGGGTTGATCGATAGGATTGGGGGATCGTGTGATAAGGGCATTAACAGAGGCGTAGACATCCCGCACACCCCCACCCCTCCAATCTCTTGAGCTGTCGGGAAACAGGCTCACTGAGGGGATAGCTGATGCCCTTCTATCAATTGTTGGCCAACTCAGGACAAATGCCAAGTCTGGAAAGTGTGGGGCTGAATCACAATATGGGCATAGATGGCAGAGCAAAAGAACTTCATGGAGCGTTCCCTGACGTGTTTGAATCCAGTTTTTAATCTTTACACACGTTTTAAGACTATAAATTCAAGTTAAGATGAAGCGGGTGAGATGTGGTGGGATGTATCGTTATAAACCAAATTTGAAATATGTGGATAATGGTATATACTAGGGTATATATGAATGAATGAATGAATGAATGAATGAATGAATGAATGAATAAATGAATGAATGCATGAATGAAATTTAATGAATAAATGAATGCATGAATAAATAACTATAGCCGTCGGAGCCGAGCTCCTGGCAGTCTATGTTCATGCAATATATGTTATATAATATGTATATGTGCGCAATAAAACTATTTATATAGCAATAAAACCAACTCAATTAAATTATACAAATACTAGTAGCAGTACAAATACTAAGTTAATTGTCTAGAATAGTTAATTGTTCAACTCATGTATGAATTGGCTGAAGGTGAATAGCCTCTCAGAATAGGATATTATTCAAACAATCTTTAGACAGGAAATTAGAATAGTACATTCTTCATGAAGTATAGTTCATCAATAATCAATTTTTAGATTGTTTCAATGATAAAGCAGTAGAAAGGGTGACGATACGTTCTCCTCTACATTGTGCTGTTAGGAGTAACCAACTTAGTTTGGTTACCCGGATGGGCATTAGGCCGCTAGCGCTTCGTAACCATTTTCATGGTTATGGTAATCATGCAGAGTCACATTGATTACCGTTGTTTTGGTAACCAAAACAATGGTAATCGTTTTTTTAAGCTCGACAAACTAGTGGGTAATAGTGGGTAAATCGAGTGCTAAAGATAGTTTTTTTGTAAAGTTCTTTTACATCCATCTAGATATCCACAAACAAAGGTGTTTAATCATAGAATATATGTATTTACTAGTTACTCACTTCAAAAGTAATATAATCAGGAATATATTCAGAAATATATTCTTAAATTAATTAAGGGGGGGTCCGCAGCTATATTTTTAATTTTTTTTTTTAACACAGTTTATGACTATAAAAAATTGGTTTTAAAAAAGATAAACAGGGGCTATTTAGCTGTTAGGCACTGTTAATAGGCAGTAGTGTTACTATACTAGACTGTGTTACAGTGTTACTAGAATTTTATAAAATCTTACAATTTGTAAACTTATTAAACTAGCAAGTAATATATCATATGAATATGCGGTTGAAAGTTCATACACGTTCTCATTGCATAAACATGCATACACTACACTAAAACACGTATACACACTGCAGCATACAGTGTATAGCGAAAGGAGGCCTTACTGTATGCACTACGTAAAATGCACTCTTTTTCACTTTCAGCATTCGAACGCGAAACACCAAAACACCACAAGCACTGTTGAGCAAAAAATCATCTGGGTATAAATAAGTAGAAAAATGTATGTAAAGACATAAATATAGACATCAATCATGCAAACGCGCATACAAATAAGAGAAATATGCATACATCGACGTCGATTAACACTCGTTGAGTCGTTGCCCCCCTTTTCAAATTTCATCTTTTGGCCGAATGCATGCACCGATGGCCGCGGCCGCTAGTAGGAGCGGTGGTCCGCGCCGGCGCGTGCATGGCTGGCCCGGCCCGGGGCTGCATGGGCTGGGCCATGCATGCAGTGCACTGGATGTGCACAAGCCTCTAAACTACTCCCAAAACATTTGTTTTTATAACGTAAAAAAAAAACCACGCACCATTAGAATGACCAAAGGTATTAAAGACTAGTAAGAATCGGACTTTGGCTAATTAATCACTTTATTCAATCACATTCAATCACTTTATGGGATAATTAAATATATTCTAATTACAAGTGACTAAACACCTTTGTCCACAAATATGTGTATGTTAAAGTCAAGTTTTTCATATTGTAGAATTTAACAACTTAGACAAGACAAGTTTAAAAATAATCTTTTTTACATTCTATACAGTTTAATTTTTAAGATATGTTTCTCCTATATTAGATCCTGATTCTGCTTGATTCAATATTTGTAGCCAGATACGGCCAGACTACATCAGATTACCATGGTAGCGGTAGTCTTTCCAGAGCCCCCCAGTTACTAAATTTCGGTTATCAATTTGATGGTAACCAAAAGCTTTCTGAAAAGGGCTGGTAGTTACTCCTAACAGCACAGTGTATTCTCCTCACAGACAATTTAACACTAGGCGACGCACAGTCATAAAAATATTAAAGAAAAAAGAAAAAAAAAAAATCTCGAGAAGCCTATAATCTTTTTTTATTTTATTTTATTGGAAGTGCGAAACATATAACAAAAACACTGTTTTAAAATATATCTAACTATAAAACCTACCTTTGCTACGTTTGATCAGACTAATAAAAAAAAAAATTGATATGTCTATTCTTTTTTTTTTTTTACCACTGTGCGTCGCCTAGATTTAACAGTTGAATCTAAGCGTCGCGGTAAGGCATGGAAAGCCCATAGCTCAGTGATTGATTCATCGAATTAACACGATTGAAAAATCGATTGCTAATATTAATGAAGTATTAAAATTTAAAAACATTCAAATTTTAGAAAAATTCATCATTATTCTAGTCATTATTCATGATGATGATAAATGATTATGGTTTAATACCAGGTTTATGATTTGGTGACCCTTGTCTAGTATTCTGTCCACTGCCACAGTAGTTTGTTTCCCCGACTCAGACGCTACCGTGACAGGTGTTCCGACCGTCTTCGAGGTCTTTAAAGCAGCAGCATACTCTTAATAGCGTCGATCTATGAAGTGGATTGCGATGGAAAGCATCAGCTGACCGCCAGACAGTCTCCACACTGCAAAAACGCCACACCAAAAAGAAGTGAAAGAGAAACGGACAACAAATACAGAGGAGGGTCACGTAATGAAATCGAAGTCTCATTCTGCTTCCACGTCGCCTTCTCGTCCACACACACGAAGGGAACAGGACAAACACACACGATGACACACACAGAGGCAAACGTCGAAAGAGAGAACCACGCACATGAACAGTGGACGCGAACTAAAGGTGCATGACCGTTCTTCTTTCGGAAAATCTGTCGACGGGGAGCTTCAACGCGCATCCATCCAAACAAAAGCCCTACCTACCGTTCTCACATGCTCCTTCCATCTCAAGACCGCCATCCGCAAACGAAGGGGCCACTTGACAGAACTCTCCAACCCCTTCCCCCCCCCACGGGATGATGACAGAGAAAGACTCGACAGGGATCCCCCAAGGAACCGTGCTGCTTCACCTGCAAGTTGGTCCAATACACCCCCTTCATTCCCGCTCTTCCCTTTTCCACCACTCCCTCCAAGCTCCCCTCCAATCAGAGAGGCCCAAAAAGCCCCCGGCCGTCTCGCGTGTTGCACATCCCCTCCTTGAGAAGACGGCAGGCGCGCCTGCCGGCCCAGGGCACGGGCCCTATCGGCCAAGTAGGAGCCAGCAGAGGGGAAGGAACACGGGGCGTCAGCAGGCCAGAAAGAAGAAGAACTGCCCCCAGAAGGCAGAGTTGCGTGCACTGCAGAGATGGCCATCAGGTCTCTCATGGACAGACGGAGCTTTAGAGGTTGGAGCCCGTCTGTTCCCCCTTCTCTCATTGCCTCTGCCTGAATTCGCAGGGTCTCCGGAAGAATCTGCAAAAAGAAAAAAAACACATTGAGTCGTAACCTGACCAACAAAAGTCCACCGATGAACAACATGATTCGCAACAAGAACCGAATTGTCACTACTGTTCATCTTCGGGCTTTCACAGACACAATTAATTGATCAGTGTCGGACAAGAAAATTTATCTCGCCGGGAAGAAAAGAGAACACTGACACCCAAAGCACAAGAGAAAGAAGGGGAATATCAAGACAGTCCAACTCAGTCACTGCAGTTCACGACCTCGATATACCCCGCTCTTACTCCAGAAAGAAAAACAACCGTGGCACCCCTCTTCAAATCTCTCCCTAACATTTCCACACAGAGGGAAGAACGTCACACACACACACAACCCACCGCCAGATCCTTTCTGAGGAGAGACACGAGACCGCTACCCGTCACTGCAGACGACGAGGCGGCACAACCAGAATTCACACACAGATGATCACCGGACTCCCTCCTAGAGAGCCCCCCCCCTCCCTGCGCCTCCCCCAGGTGCGCCCTCAACACAGGAGATGGACGAGGAGAGGGGGACGACCCTGCCGAGCTAGGCCCCGACCTTCCGTGTCCACTTCCACTTCGGCCGCTTCTCATGGCTGCCGTTCCACTTCCCCCCCTCAACGTGCCGTGAAGGAAGAGGGGGGGAGTCCCCAGACCAACACCCTCTCCTCTGGAAATCGAGACAGGGGACGGGGCGTTTACAGAAGCCTCACCGTGGGCGCACCGCACAGTGGCCGCGAGGTCTGCGAGGAGAAGCGCCAGATCGATAACCGCAGCTGCTGTCACTGTCTCCTGCAGGGAGGGAAGGAACAAGGAAAGGAAGGACAAAAGTGCATTCAAACACAAAAGGAAAACGAAAAACATTCTGACAGCTTCCTGGAACGAGTAGAGGATTTACTGCACGTAGTTTAGATCATTTCCCACTCAGACAGCTGTATCGACATGCCCCCTTGCCCCCTCCCTCTTCTTCCCCTCTTCATCAATCAATCCAACCGACCGACCGGTCTCTCTTCGTTCAACCCGCAGAGAGTCACGAAAGGGTCTGCTTCCCTCAGCAAAAGAAGAGCACGGGCAGCCTTCGATACCTGAACGAACACATTCAATGGGCGAAGAAAGAATACATATTAGTCGGACTAGACAAAAAAGTGGTAAGAAAGGGAAGAAGAGACAGGGAAGAAAATATGAGAAAGGGAAGAAGAGACAAGGAAGAAAAAAAAAAAAAGATTCAGGATGTGGAACAAGGGCGGAGAAAAACAAAGAAGTAGGGGCGAGGAAGAAAACACAGCGCGAAACGGAGAAAAACGAGAGATGGAGTAGTGCAGAGGGAATCAGGGGGCCCGATGAGGAATTAAGAAAGAAGATCCCGACTGGTGACTAAGTGAAGCATTTTTCAGCAATGGGATCTAGAGAAGGGAAGCATGGGAAGCAATGAAGACCCCCCCCCTCACCTTTCTCGGTCGGAGGTCCCAGCAGGCAACTGCGAGCGCAGGAATGGCGGCCTCCTCGTCCAGGTGGCAGTCAGTGCAGAAGGCGTCCCCTGTGTAGAAACAGAGACGGCCAGAACCGGCAACAGGGGAGATGCCCCCTCCTCCAAAACCTATCAGGAGGGCTGGGGGAGTCAGTGTGTTCCTACACCCAGCACACAGGCCCTTTTGCCTCGCTACGGTTTTCTCCTTCTCTCTTTCCCCTCCTTTGACAGGCTTCAACAAAAAGGGGCGTGAGAGTTCCCCTGCTGAAGTTCTCTTCAAACTCTGAGGAGACCCTGCGTTTCCCTCATTCCTTTGCAGCTGCTCTGGGGAGTGTTTTGTCGTTGTGTGCCCACCCCTGCATAGGTGGGGGTTGTGGGTGTGCAGTGACGTCGTGTGATCTCCCAGATCGTGCTCCTCGTCTTCGAAAAGAGCAGGGTGGGGGGATGAGGGAGTGGGGGGGGAGGGAGACGTGCTCAGTGGAGCCGCAGAAGGCGGAGGTGGGGGCGGAGGAGAGGACCTTTGTTGGGGTGCCTCAGTGCTAGACTCCTGTGGTGGAGGGGGCGGGGGGGGGGGGGGGGGGGGGGG
>JAHBMJ010003117.1:0-12311 GCA_018398765.1 Chromera velia
GTGTGTGTGTGTGTGTGTATGTGTGTGTGTGTGTGTGTGTGTGTGTGTGTATGTGTCTGTGTGTAAGTATGTATAAGTGTTCATGTGTATGCATGTATTAGTGTGTGTGGGTGTACTAAGTGTTGGGTGGGTGTGTATGTGGACATACTCACTACCTCACGCTGCGCGTAGCCCCTCCTAGTGTGCCTTTAGTCAAACCTGGCTACGTAATACTGAGTGACTGTTACCTTTGCGTGGTGTGACCCGTTCTGGGTTACGCGCTAGCTCTGACCATCAACAGACACCGCACCGTGTATGGATATATCCATTAACACATGAACATCACCACACGTGCACCTCACCACACCCATGTGGTAGGGGGGGGTGGGAAAAGAGCGTCCGGAGGAGGTTTTTTAGCCGCCGGCTCTTGGGGGTGGGGGTTGATCGAAGCTGGTCAAGCGCTTTCAGTTGGTCTCCTCTATGTAGGGCGGCGCCTGACAATCGAGATGCAGATTATCAACGCCGCTGGAGCGTTTTGATGGCGTTTAGGCCTGTTTTTCCTATAGACGCAAGTCTGCATGCTTGTGCGCGTTTTTTGTCCAGGACCTTACTAGATAACGCCACAAAGCAGACCAACACCAACCATGCATGCTAGTGGGGGGGCTGGCCATGTTTGGCGTACCCGGCGCACAGGCGCACCCCGACCAAACTATAAACTATAAACTATATATGTACGTACCGTCTACTTAATTGACGTTCCGACATGCAAGTTATGCAATCATTTGAAATTAAAGTTCAAACCTTGTCTCTTCAGTCTCCTGTGTCTTGATGTTTCATGCCTTTCACGTACGTCTCAGTTAACTCCCATTCCATTCTGTCGAGATCTTGCTGCATTATGAGTGAATCTACTTCGTGCGTCCGCTCTTCTCCCCCTTGTGGATGCGCACTTCGACTGATCCGTCGATCCACAAATTTCTTTTTCGCTATATCCCCCGACCAGAATCTCGCATGAGACTCAGCACATCCGTTCGCTGATCACTGGCACGTTTTCAGGATAGGCTGGTGAGGACTCGGGAAGGGAGTTACCCAAATAGGCGGCAAGAAAGACCAGATACCCACAACTTCAAGAGAGTCAGACCATAACACCCAAACCTCCCTGATGGCGCAACAGGATCCCGACCCCGTGGCGGTGGAAGAGGGGACAGAGAGAGAGCCAGCAGAAAGGCGGGTAGAGGATGCTGCTTCTTCTTTCCCTGTCGTCAGTAATGGAAATGGAACTGGAACTATGCCAATCGAGGAAAGGGTGGAGGGAAGAGAGGGAGGGAATGGTGACACGCAGTACGGTGGAGGTGGGTCTCCTCGTGAGTTTCTTGGTCTTTGGGTTTCTTTCGGGTCCTCTTTTGTCGTTGCTGTGGTCGCCATTGCAGTGCATGTGTTTACAGGCTCTGCAGCGATTCTTCTTGATGGCATGTTCAATGCAGCGTATGCTCTGAGTGGTTTGTTTGCAATCCGAGTTACTTCCCAGGCAAAGCGTCCTGATGATTTGCACTTTCCTTTCGGTCGGCATTGGTTGGAACCTCTGTGCAATTTGATCAAAAGCTGCTTAGTAATCGGGGTTTCGATCTTTGCTCTGGTCGATTCTCTGGTGGTGATTGGGACTGGGGGGAGAGATGTAGCTTCCGCAATAGCAGCATTAGCGTATGCTGCGTTTGCGACTTCAGTGGGGACTGGTACGGCATTGCTGCTTTTGTTTGAATCGAGAAAGCTGAAGAGCTCGATTCTGAGCACTGATCTGACCAATTGGACTATCAATGCGATGATCTCGGGGGTCGTTTTGTTGGTCTTCGGAGTGCAGTTTATTCTTCTTGAGAGGGGATTTGAGGAAGAAGCAAGATACATAGATCCAGCCTTAGTCACTGGGTTGGTCGTTTTGACGTCTTATTTCCCAGTAATGGCCGTGAGGAGCTCCGTGTTTGGATTGGTGAATCAGGCAGTGGAGTCCTCAGAGTCCAAAAAGATCCGAATAGCACTCACGGAAAGCCTCCGTGAGACCTTACCTGCAGGCGCCCTGCGTTCCTGTGTGGTGCGAACAGTGAGGCCAGGCAATGGGTTCCTGATCTACGGGGCCGCAGTGCTGAATCAGGATGCTCAGATTTCGATCCCTCTTTTGGATGCAGCGCGTCGTGCTGCAGCCACGCGGGTGAAGGAAGAGCTGAAGGATGACGGCACAGGCACGGGGGCATTGGTTGCATGGGTAGATATCGAATTTACAGGGGATCTAGACCTTGTAGGTGCGGTGTGTACCTGTAGTAGTCCTGTCGGTAGTAATAGTCGGTTGGTACAGAGCGAGCAGAGAACGAGTGGAGGTAGCAGGCAGGACTGTAATTTTGTGTGCTGTGCGGGGTCCAAAACGAAAAAGAGCATGTGTCTGGTCCATCCGGAAGGACTCGACACAGACGGAGAGACGGCTTAGTACCTGGAGATCGACCAGAATTAGAATTCAATTTCGATTCCCATGCAGAACCCCGACTTCTTGATTGTTTTCTTTTGCCCAAAGCTACAGAAGCCAGGGGCTTGATAGTGGCTCTAGTAGTAGCTTTGATTATGGTCTGGACATAGACTACTACATAGACTCGGACTCGGAGCTAGTGATAGCGGGCGTCTTACTGTAGACGTCAGCATCACATCACATCCTAAATCGCATTTATGATCCATGCGTAGATCCATGCATTTATACTGTTGTAAAACCCATGCACCAGTGAGCTAGACCCTATAGGCTAGACCATGTGTGTCTTAAATTCTGATTCTTAGTTATGGAATTGTCTGATGTTTGAGTCATGTTTATGATTTTAAACTTTTGTTTTAAATAGCTGTTATTTTATATAGCCTGCTGTTTTACTCTAGGTTTTACTTTAGTATTTTTTTATTTTCAAAAAAATTCAAGTTTATAAAAATATATCTAGAGACATATTAACTTTTACTTATATGAGTCTCCGTTTTTTTTTTTTTCAGCCTACATTTATACACAGCTAAAGAGCCTCAGACTCGGAATTTAAACAAAATTTTCTAACAAAGCTGAATTAAGCTGAATTAGTTCGCTATAAAAACCTTTTGACTTAGAGTTTCTTACCTTTTTTTTTGTTAATTTCCAAATCAGCTTTGCCGTTGAAGTTTTGCTTAAGCCTACTGTCTCTTGAAGCAAAGCTAGGATTATAAAGGAGATTTGTATACATGAACATGGACTGCCAGGGGCTAGGCTCCGACGGCTTTAGTCATTCAAACAAAGCTAATATAATGTCATATCTAGTGTCATATTCTGATAGTTAAATAAGTCGATCGTCACTTTAATACTAAATTAATAGTCAAAATTAATTAAGACTTGACATTGCTAGCTTTTAAATAGTATTTGTGTTAAAACATATTCATAATGCTTTAACTTCTTAATTTAAAACTATTGTTATCGATCCTGTTCTCTAGCCTGTTCTGTATTCTGTCTCCTGGTGTTTTCAATCTCTGCGGCCGGCCGTGCCTTAAACACTGCCTTTAATGCAGCACTCTTTCTAGTACCGGCCCTTTGTCTGCTTCTGTCTTGCTTTTGCTGCCTGTGTGCGTGCCTGTACATTGCAGAAATGGCGCCATGCGAGACGAGAAAGGAAAAGACAAGGCAATTCACTTGATCACTTCGGCAAGTTGAGGTTTGTGGAGGCTTCCGTTCAACTTAATCATGTGACACTCTTTCGGTTGACTGGTGGCCTTTCTTTCTTTGCGTCAACCGATTCTCCCTCACTGGTTTTGGAGTTCGCAATCCTGCCCTCTCTCTCTACTCAGGAAGAAGGGAACACCTCCTTGGACAGCACAAGGCAGGCATTCGTCTATCCGGTTGTCTCCGTACGGAGAGACCTCCGGCAGGCATCCTCATCGAAAGTCGGGATGCGAAAACGACGGCGGTAGTGATAAGAAGGGAGGAGTGACAGGGTGAGTAATTGAAAACAAAGCGATACCGTCTTGCAAAGTTGTCCAGCATCAGCGATTCATCAGTTCTCCTCACTGACTGATGAATGCACTCAGCAGAAGATCAGAGGATCACTCACAATTGATCCAACTCCTCCTGAGACCACCCCTGCTGTGTCTCAAAAAGCTTCTGCCCCAGCTCCCGTAAATGCTGCATGCAGAGAGGTAGGTAGAAAGAACAGACTGATAGGGCAGGCAGTGAGAAAAAGGCGGGACAAGAGTGGGACAATGAACGAAAAAAAAAGGCACCAAGCAAAAGCCGATCAAGCGCACTTCAATAAGGAACCAATTTGTGCAAAATTAACCGAACAATTCATCAACGATTCGTTCCCCCGAAACTTGACAAACACAACTGACAGACAAACCGACCGCTGCATTCGGCTGTGGTGCGAAGACTGTGCCCCCGAAGTGAAGGAGTGGGTGCACAGCTGTGGCGGCGGTCTCATCTACGCTCTCCTCCGGCTGAGGGTTCACTGCCCCCCCCCTTGGATGGGGACTCTCCATTCGGGCACCCTGAGAGTCCAAACGATCTGAGGTGACAACACCCATAGCCTGCAGGCAGGGGGACAGAGACAGGTTACTTACAATGAAAGATGATTGAGATTCAGGAAATGAAATAAGACGAGGCACCCATCGGGACGTGTGTGTGGGGAGCGGGGAGGGGAAGAATGAGGTGCTCTGCTCCCCCTCTCCCCCCCCTCCCTATCTCTCTCTCTCTCTCTCTCTCTCTCTCACACACACATACACTCACAAAGGACGACACAAACAGTGTGTCCGACAAAGAGGCTAAGATAGACTCACACGCGGATGAGTCCAACACTGAATCCTTGATCTATCTTTCAGGTATGTCTGTCTGACTGTTTGTCTAACTGACTCTGTCTGCAGCTTGTGTGATGAGCTCTGCGTCATCTACAGGGAACAGTGCGTTAACAGCAGCCTCCAGGTCCCGAGGGTCCACTGGCTGCTGCCTCTCGTTTGAGTGGGTCCTGTGTCTGGCTGCTGCGTCTCTGCTGCTGTCATGCTCCTCTCCTTCCTCTCTCTCGGAGTCGTGAGAGACCAACGCCCCCTCCCTCCCCTCTGCATCCTCCCCCCCTACAGAGTCAGCCTCCGAGGGAGCAGAACTTCGGCCTCCCCTCTTCCAGCCACCCGCTCCTCCTGCCGCCCTGCTCCGATCACTTTCACACCGGGGCACTGCGAGCAGAGAGATAGAAGAAGCAGACACACGGAAACATGAGACACCAACACAGAGGCACTTTTGCTTACACACACACACACACACACACACACACGCGCGCGCGCGCGCGCACATACGGACGCACGCCCGCGTGCAGCGGAAGTCCGGGATACGGACAGACAGGTGCTCATTCAGAGCCAGAAATAAAGAGCCAGATACATTTGCAGCCCTCGACGAAGTGTCGACAGAGGAGATGAGACAAACAACATCCGGAAGAAAAGCGAGTTTAAGGAAGCGTGAGAAGAGATAGGAGAGAAAGAGAAGAGAGCAAGTCGGATATACGCACCCTCTGTATCAGAGTCGTCTGCAAATGGGTTCGTTCCCAATAAAGCCCCTCCCATCCACTCGCCTCGAATTTTACTCTTATATTTCTCCTCCCGTTTTTTCTTGACCTTCGCATTGCGTTGTTGCTTGCTTCGTCCGTTTGCTGCTGTCTTCTGACAATTTGGACAAGGGGCCGCAGGGAGTTGTGGATTCTGATTCTTTCCTCTTCCTCCTGCTACTGCTTGCTTCGCATTTTCGTGTTGTTGTCTTCTACCTCGAGCAGTTGGTCTGTCTGTAAGGGGGGGTAAGGGGGTGATTCTATCTTTTTCTTTTGAATTTATCGGACGGTCTGTAAGTCTTCCTCTCCTCTTCTCTTTCTCCTTCTCTACTTGGATCGACGATCTTTTCGGTGCTGTTGCAGCTGACGACGCAGCAGAGGAATGAGCCAAAGACTTCTTCTTTGAAGACAAATGTGAGGTTCTTTTTGCTTTCTCTTTTGACGACAACTCCCCTCTCTCTCCTTCTCCTGTCCTACCTCTCGAGCTGCTCGTTGGCCGGGTACCCCAAAAATCGGCATCCTCCTTTCCCTTATCATCAGCATCGTCCAAGAACGCCATCAGAGACATTCCCCCTCCTACACCGGGATTCAAAAATGGCAACTTCTCCTTCGGATGCTGATGTTTGTCTCTGTCTCTCGACCCTGATGTGGCCCTCGAATTTGCAGAACTCTCCTTATTGCTTCCCCCTCCGCCAGCGTTGTCCATCCGATCCAACATGCGCGTGTGATTGACTGAATTCATCGAGGCGAGTTGGGGGGCAATGGGGGTGAATACCTTTTCTTTGTCGCGTTCCGAGCTAAGCGCAGATCTGGAACCCGAGTTTGGCACTTTCTCTCTTTCCCTCGATGCGTGCGTCATCGCGCGATCCCTCTCTCGTTGAACTGAAGCAGAGCAGGTGCCGGAGGGGGGCGCTACGGGAGGTAGAAATGGAGGGGGTGACTCCCCTTCTTCGAGGTTGTCCGAACTCTGCGGCCTTTTTTCCCCTTCTTTCCCCCAAGCCGGGGGGGAGTTCTCGCGGCTTTCCTCTGCAGATTGTTTCCCTGTTTCTCGTTGCCTTTCCGGACTGAGAGATTGGAAATTAAACCCGGCAAGGGGAAGCGCATCGACGCCCATTTCGTCAGCGTGAAACTTGGACTCACTCGACGGTCGTGATTCTCCCCCCCTTGACATTCCTCCGTGGACTCGTCGTGAACCTCCGGCAGCAGTGGGAGGTGTGTGACCGTGCCCGGGCCCCGGGCGCCTGCCGGGATCCTGCATGCAGGAAGGTGGAGCGCGGGGCGACACTCTCTCTGAGTGTAGTCTGAGGGGGATTCAAGAACGGAGACCGCGACAAAATTGGACGCGAAGCGCAGCTCAAATCGTGTGATTGAATCCATGCTACGGTCGCACTACTCGCTATCTTTTCTCCCTTACCCACGTCTTTCTCTCTCTCTCTCTCTCTCTCTCTCTCTGTGTGTGTGTGTGTGTGTGTGTGTGTGTGTATGTGTGTGCATGTGTGCATCTGTTCGTGTGTGTGTGTATGTGTGTGTGTGGATATGTGTGGATGTGTGTGGATGTGTGTGTGTGTGTGTGTGTGTGTGTATATACGTGTGTGTGTACGTGTGTGTGTACGTGTGTGTGTGTGTGTGTGTGTGTGTGTGTATACGTGTGTGTGTGTGTGTATACGTGTGTGTGTGTGTGTGTGTGTGTGTGTGTGGCTGTGTGTTTGTGTTTGTGTGAGTGTGTGTGTGTGTGTGTGTGTGTGTGTATGCGTGTGCATTCAACTGACCCTCTGCGAGCCCTCTCTTGAAGACGCCATGGCGGGCATCGGCACTGAGGACGCACTAGAGTTTGCGTTGTTTGCGTTGAGGGGAACTGAGCTGCTTGGGTTGTTGGTCAACGTCCTCGTCCTCAGACTTCGTATCGTTC
Source organism: Chromera velia (assembly GCA_018398765.1). NCBI lineage: Eukaryota > Chromeraceae > Chromera > Chromera velia. Next base: position 7,456 of record JAHBMJ010003117.1, read on the forward strand.
CCCCTTCCGCTCGCTTTCTTGCGGCCTCCCTCGCAGCGCCTACATGGACTTTGCGAAGCGCCTGCAAGAACACGCAGAGCAGAAACGGAATGCCAGTAAGAAAGACAAAAGCAACAACCTAACATGCCAGTAAGAAAGACAAAAGCAACAACCTAACATGCCAGTAAGAAAGACAAAAGCAACAACCCAACATGCAGAGATGGTTGAGCGCGCGTTACCTGTCAGAAAAGAAGAGACGATCAAGAAGTCAAGCACCGATCCAGTGCGCTTAGTACCGGTGTGTGTGGCGTTTTCTTATGTCTTTGTGTCGTTTCTTTATTTCCTGTTTTCTGTTTCCGATTCAGTGTCTTCTGCCATCTTTTCTCAGTATAAGGCATCCCCATTCTCTTTGACATTCGAGTAGTAATCAAGGTAGGGAGAAAAAAAGATAAAGTTGTGCATGAATGGACTGACGGCCAGATGGACGGCAGCAAGAGCCTGCCTGAATTTTCTCTGCAGCACGGAGGCAGCCCAATCCTGCCGCAGCTGTCGTTCTGTCGCTTCCTCCTCCCTCCTGCGGGCGTCCTCTTCCTCTCGTCTGCACATAGAGAGACAAGCAAGAACACACACGGTCACACACACACACACACACACACACACACACACTCAAATCCGTGAACACACGGTCACACACACTTTGTTTCTGCCCTCAGGCATTCTTGTGATCACTCACTCACCCATTCACTCACTCACTCACTCACTCACTCACTCTCTTGTGCCCCATGAAATTCTCAAAAGAGAAGGGTTGAAACAGAAAAGAGGAGAGCCGAGGAAGAGAAACAAAGAATGAATATGCCATGCGAGACCAAAAAAGCCAATCAAATACCCCTCTGAGCAGACGCTCACTGACTCTCTTTTCAGCCTCCGGGCCCTCGCTCTGACAGCAAGTCCTTGGATCTTCCTCGCTGCTTCGTTCTGCTTCTCCCACTCTTTTTGGGAGTCCAGGGCCTCTTTGCGCTGCTGGGCGCGCCGCCGCGCAAGGAATCCTCGGGCATGTCTCTGCAGTCAGTCGCACACACACACACACACACACACACACACACACGCACACACACACACGCACACACACACACATACACACACACCCACAGAGAGAGAGAGAGAGAGAGAGAGAGAGAGATTAACCTGTTGAAATCCTCTTCCTAAAGCCCCCTTTCATTTGCACGGCAACTCTTGTGAAAGAGGTATTTGAGATCCCGCCAAAACCTCAACACAAGCACCAAAAGTGACAAACATCCAAGGTGGAAAATACGAGTCAGTCAAGTAGGTCAGGTGCACCCTCGTTTCCATGTTTGTTTGGGATGGTACATGCATCTGTGTGACCTCTTGAGCTGTTGCTTACCGTCAGCACAGTCGCGAAGTAGTGTTGCACCCTTTTCTTGTCTGTGACGACGCAGAGGCTCGACCTCATTCCCTTTACGCAGCTGTCAAGCTCTGCTCTCCCTCGTTTCAGGGCCGCCACCTCCACGCGCGCATTCACCAAAGGACGGAAACGCCGCCTAGCAAGGAACCCCCGTACGTGGCGTTGCACGTGCAGGACTGCCCTCAGAGGCACCCTGCACACAAATTAATGCATAGAGCTCACACGGTGAGATACGTAGGGGTGCAGAGCGAAGAATGGGAACCGGTACACGACCCCAGATAATAGCGCCAATAATTCGCAACCACTGCATATTTGAGCTGAATTGCTTGGACACAACACGGCAGCAATGAAATATTCTGCAAGTGCAAGGATTGTACAAACAAACAAGAACGTTCAAACGAGTACAGACATGAAGAAGAAACGGCACACAAAAACTCAATCACTCACGGCACACAAAAACTCACACACTCCACAGGAACACAATCGTCTGAGAATAACAACTGCAAAACAACATTCTCGCACTGGCTCCATTCTCTAGATCCATCCCTGTGTTTTGAACAACCCCCCCCCCTCCCTGACCTGCTCTTTTCCAGTGCGATTCTTCGTGCCTCTGCCTCTGCCTGTGCCTCAGCTTCCTTTCTCTGGAGGGCCTTCAGATAAAGTTGCCGGGTCTGACGGAGAGTCTGCAGAAACACCACAGAGAGAAAGGCAGGCAGGCAGGGAGGGAGGAAGGGAGGGTCATAATTACTAGAGGGGGCAGTGGAAAGAAAGAAAACGGATGGATGTGCATGTAATGCGAAAACGAAACAACCGTGTCTTCCCCCTCCCCTCAGGTCCGTCCTTCAACTTGCCATTCATCTCTTCCGGTCGGGTGAAAGGAAGATTTCAAACAGATCCATGTGCATGCCATTGCTGCCAGCACATGCTGAAGGCTTCAAAACATTAGATCGGGCAACACAAGCCTAAAGGCACACGGGACGCCCAGACGCCCTTTGTCTCTCTTTCGCTTTCTGTTTCCTCTCTCTCTCTCTCACTCTCTCTCTCACACACACACAATCCATACACACAGGGAGAGAGGGAGAGAGAGGTTGGCATGCAGACCTCCAGTTGAGCTGCGCACCAGGCCCTTTCTGCATCGATTTGTCCGAGTCGCCAGTGGGCTGCCCTCAGCTTGTTGCTTCCAGTGGCTGCACACATCTCGACATGCATGCATGGATCTCCGTACACACACTTTTATTCGAGCACGAGTTCATTTCATTATTCGCATCTTTGTGTCCCATCGGTGTCCCTCTCTGCCAGTGAAGCTTACCCTCTGACCAATCTTCTTCGTGCAAGCACACCGACAGCCCCCCCGCCCCTTCTCCTTTCCAGAGGCTGCTTCCCGGCCATTACTCCGTGTAGTAATGCTGACTGAGACAGACAGATTTCTTACTTAATCTGCTGCTTTCCTTTCTTCCTCCCTCGCCCCCCTCTAGTACTACGAGGGACCATTCTCTGTTCCTGAACGCACCTGCTGCTGTAGTCTCGGTTCCTCCGTCTGCACGCAGACAGGGAAGGAGAAGGACAGGAGGGGGACATGCAGGAGAAGGTGAATGGTGTAAGCTGCGGTGCTTTGGCGAGTCTCTTTGGCTATGTGTTTTTTTCATTCAGTCAGTCAGTCTGTCTGTCTGTTGGCCCCCTGCACTCACTTTACTCTTGTGCAGGGGGAGGCAGCGAACTCTAACTGTTCCTCCTCCTGCTCCCTGCACGCACCGACCTGCAAACGTCGTATGGCTCTTCAGACCCTCCTTTTGTTTCCTGTCCTTCCCCTTATTCCCGCTTTTCGTCTTCGCAGGGGCCTCTCCAATGCCTTCAAAATGCGTCGACTGGCCGTCCATGTCTGTAGCACCGGTCCCGAACTTTCCTTGAACCTTTGACGTGGGCGGAGAAGCAGATGCACCGACGATCGGAGGTAGAGCCTCCACAGCGCCGTGCAGCTTGTCTCCCTTGGGTGCCTCCGGATCAGACGCCCACGGAGGCGACTGGGAGAGGGAGGGGTCGTGGGCAACCAGAACCATTGATGGAAAAACGTGCACTCGGGATGTTAGGGGTGGAACTTCAGGTCGTTAATTCTTGCTTCTTCAGCCACTTCTCCCTTTCTCACTTTTTGCGTTTGAATCAATCAGAAGAAAGAGAGAATGGCAGGCACTCACTGTTGGAATGCCCGGATGAGCTAGGGGGCAAAGCTAGGGAGAATTGGAGTGATCAGTCTGGCCCAGGCTGTCTCTTCCTGCATTCCCCGCCGGGAACAATGCACCTTTAATTGTTCTCTCGGTCACGAGCCTGAGTCAACTACTTGTACGGTTGAAAAGCATGCAAGAACTGTACTTCTGTCTTTGTTTTCTCATGTGTAGACACTGTGCGTTGAAGACAAGACATTGCCAAGACTGAGTCGACCAGTGACTCGATCGGCTATACGTACGTATATACATAACGTCGAACAGACTCTATCTTCAAACAATCCGTATATATATATATATATACCTGCAAAAAATGTGCATGCATGCATGGCATGCATGCAGAAAATTCATTAAGACAATTAAACTTTTTCGCGCGGCAATGCATGTGCGCGCTGCATGGGGTCGTATATATAAGCCCTGGCCCTTGAATTGTGACCATTCAACCACACTTTGCATCGACTGATCTGTATGGATGAATCTGTATAGTTTTCTTTTTCATTTTTCAATTCTTTTTTTTTTTTGTAAAAAATAGCCAGCTCCAGGTGAGACCCTATCTGAAAGCGGTGTAAGCGCTCTCATCGCGCGCATGCGCATCGACGACAGAAGTGCGACAATTGCACAAAATATAAGAGCAAAGGATAACATGGTGTTTGTCTGTGTACGAGTCAGTGGGTGTCGGCAGGTGTTTGTCTATAGGTACGTTAGGGTGGTATACGCCCATTTGGTCACAATTCAAGGGCCAGAGCATCGTGAGTTGTGTGATTTTGATTTCTTTTTTCTTTTAAATAAACGTCTTTGCCGTCTCTGCCATCTCTGCAGGTTACTTGGAGCGACTGACTCTCTCTCTGGGCGGCGTTTCTCGGAAAGTTGGTCTTCTTCGATTTGGACTTTTTTTTGCCCCCCCCCTCCCCCTTCCCTGTGTGTGTGAGTGTGTGTGTGTATGTGTGTGTGTGTGTGTGTGTCTCTGTGTGTGTGTGTGTGTGTGTATGTGTGTGTGTGTATGTGTGTGTGTGTGTGTGTATGTATGTGTCTGTGTGTGTGTGTATATATGTGTTTCCATACAATTTTGTGTGTGTGTCTGTGTGTATGTATGTGGATGGATGGATGAATGGATGAGTGGTTGGGTGGGTGGGTAGGTAGGTCACTGAGTATGAGAGTGCATGCAGACTAGTTCAGAGGTTAGATGTACAGAGCTAGCAAGGATGGAGAGAGAGAGAGAGAGAGAGAGAGAGAGA
>JAHBMJ010003118.1:0-57013 GCA_018398765.1 Chromera velia
GGGGAGCACTTCAGCAGGACATTCTGTAGAGCCTCATTGGTTCTTTCGGGGAGAAGAAGGCCAGCAATCGTTTTTCTTGACGGAGAGGGGAGAGGGAGTTTGGAAGCTGCGGTGGGTTTTCAGAGGAAAAGCCATCCAAGACTTTGATTTCAAGGCGGAGGGGGGAAAAGACGCAGCAAGTTTGGTACTTGAGTACGTGCACTGGGTGTTGGCAGACGAAATCAAGAACAACGTAGAGCAGCGTGTGTGCAAGCGTCCACGCACAGGAACGTGATGGCACGAGCAGTGAGGCGTGCTCTGCCTGCTCGCCGATGTGGGCGTTCTAGGGGGAAGGCAGGGAGAAGGGGAAAGCCGCGTCGGATTACAAGGGTCCCGAGGTGGCGAAGTGGTTGAAGCAGAAAGTTGCGCCTACCCTAAAAGCAGCGAAGGTTGGGCGCACATACACTTTCCGCACTGATAGAGATCCCTGTCTGACTGGGGCTGTGGGAAAGGAAGCTTTAAAAGCGCTGCCATGTCCTCATGAGCTTGCTGAAGCTCATATGCAGGCAGCAATGCCTCACGATTTTTCGATCTGGCATAAGGTCCAGTCAACAATTGTGGAGGAAGAAGCAGACTGGCCTCTTTCCCAGCGCACAAAGAGCCGGGCCTCTTACAAGGCGCGGGTGGGAAGAATTGTCGGAAATCTAGATGGAGACTACATTGAGAAAGTCTGTGCGTCTGTATACAATCGAGCGCAGGCTATTGTGGAGGCAAAGGGGTACCGACACAAAGCAGACTGACTTTATAGAATAAAAGTGTGAATTTTCATCATTTTTTTTTTATAAGTATAAAAGTTTCACACCGACATTTCTGTTCATCCTTTTCATAAAATAATATTCAGATATGTAACTATTTGTACAAAAAGTTTGAAGGCTGTGTACACTGTAGATTTAGAGTAATAAAAAAAATTTCATTCAGTCTATACCGGTTGTCCAGTAATTGTAGCTACAAAAAATAAACAAAAAATCATGTGAGTCAGATACAAAAACTCAAAAGAAACCATGTTATTCAACTTATAGCCGGGAGTCCCAGGTCCTAGAAATCTGGCTTAGATGGTCATCAAACCTTCTAGGAAGCGAAAAAAAAATTCTAAAAAAAATGAGGTCTCCAAATAAAAAATGTGAATTTTTCACAACAGGTTCAAAAATGTTGCTTAAGCCACCCTAGTTGTACGAAGCTTTTTTTACTTTCATTCAATGCCATATGGTGGGAGATTTACTACAAAAAAAATCAGCTTCTGGTGTGGCCTATTTCTTAAGCTATGATAAATCTAGTATTTGAAAGAATTACTGGACAACCGGTAGCAAGCTCGTGCTTGCGGCGAGTCCGAGTCCACCGAACTCTATGAATTTTTCTTCTTTGTTTTCTTTCTTGTTCTCAATCTCTTTCTTTCTTTCTTTCTTTCTTTCTTTTTGTCTCTCTGTGTTTCCGTCTGTCGGTGTTTCTAGTCAAGACAGGACTGCAATAATAGAGATTGAACGTGTAGCTTGAGTGAGAAAAGCGGCTGTCTGCACAACCTCATTATGCGTATCCACACAGCGTGGCTCTGAATTGGCGAGAAGATAAAGGCATCCAAAAAAGGAGAAGCCTTCACTGCACTGCTTTGCACCCGCCTCTGTCTTTGTTTCTGTCTGTCTGTCTGTCTGTCTCTCTATTTCTCTATCTTGGCTGTTAAACTCTTGATGTTAATGAGGTGGATTGCATAAATTTGAATGAACAACGCATTTCTGCCAGTGTTTTTCTTTGAGATAAAAAATGAGCGACAACAGAATTTGATTAGAAAATCTTTCAAAAAATAAAAAGAGTGACTGCGGCTTATTGATGGTCCGTCCAGCTTTGTTGCTTTTCTTTGAGGTCTGCCTTCTCCAAAGATGATTCAAAACTTCTCTACCGTACATTACACGACGTATAATCTACGTTGCACATATGTAGTATTATGTACCAACATGTTCGAACAATCCTGTTATAGCGATTTATTAATTGTTAGATATATGTTGTTTATCCTAGTGTTTTTCATAGTATAACCCTTAAATCTAGCCTTAAATCTAAATATAAATCCGCAGACTAAGCGGTACCATAGCTTAACCAGAGCACTTTTCCATACGTTGCTGCTTATAGTCTTTGCAGAGTGTGTAGCAACGGCGCTTTTATCGAAACCAGTAACGAGCTACGCTCTTCCTGCGAAGTACACTATCACGGTATACCTCTAAGTCTACGTTCCTATCTTTGTGGAATGTATTCCACGGATTCTGACTCTTTTTCTAGCATCTCAGCCGCGGCTGTATCTTAAATTACGATCTTTAACAGGATTGTATACACACACCATAATCTAGCGTCATGTATGATATATTCTTAGTTGACCAAAATTATTATATGAATCTAGATATCTAGCTAGATATGTATGTACTATACTATACAACTATAAATCATGCCGAGCAAAAACTTGCCAAAAAGTTACAAAAAACAGAAGACTCATATATATAGAGACTTTGTAACCTTGAATTCCAGCTTGAAGGAGGCTTAAGTAAAGGTTTCAATGTATTTAGACTTTCAATCAGGCTTGATTACTGCGGTCGCAAGTACGGTCAAATTCCAGGTCAACAACAAAATCGATTTTTATCTAGCCTGAGACTTTTATGAGGCCACGCAAGATGAAGTCTAGCAAAGAACAGATATGCATGAACCAAGGCATAAACTATACCGCCAGCGCTGTAATCCAGGCTGTCTAAGCCTGTCTTCGTCCGTTGACTCTTTTGGACCGTGGTTGGACTCCACGTGCCTCTGCGAAGGACTCTCTTTTCTCTGACGGACCCTCCAGGGTGCGGGCTAAGTTTGGTCCTCCGCTGTCTTTCCTCTCTCTTCCGCTACGACACGGACAACCTTCTCGGGTCCTGCTCCACTGAAAGGCTGCCCTTCTTCACGCGGAAGGGGGGGCGGAGGAGGAACTACAGGGGGGAGAGGATGGACTGTGGTACCACACCCACAAGACACCATTATCACAGGCTCTGCCGTTTCTACATTATGGCAACCTTGCACGTGCACGACCGGTGCGTTGTGCACATACGGCACTCCCTGTACCCCTTGCGCAGGGTCACCCCCCGGACGCGCAGGCTGCCAGGTCCCCTCGTGAGAGGGGCCAGGAGGTCGACAGGAAGACGCCGCCCTCCCCCCACCCACAAACGCAGGATGCATCACGTGGGACGGCGGTTGGCCTTCGACTTGGAAGGGCAGGCCCCCCTGCTGTATCATTTCTGCAGGGGCAGCATTCGGGTAGAGGACCGGACGCTGAGCTGGAGGCGCGACGATGTCTCTGAGGAAGTCGAAGAGCTCCGAGGATCTCACGGCGTGCTCCACGTGCTCTGTCTTCACAACCTTCCTCTTTGCAGGCACCTGCAGGCTGGCCCGGTAGGCGATGTCGCCTGCCAGTAGCTCGGCACCTTTGGAGAGAATGGCGAGGGCCTCTTTGCTCGTTTTCATCGGCTGCAGGGTGGGAGAGAGAGAGAGAGACGGACCCTATGTTTCTTTCTTTTCTTTTCCCGCTTTTTAGAGAGATAGACAAGACTATATCGTCGTTTCTTTCCTTTTTCTCTTCTTAGCCAGATAGACAGACAGAGAGACAGACTATACGACTTCTTTTTTCTTTTTTTTTTTGAAACAAAAATAAAAAAGATAGAAACATTCGGACAATCAGAGAAAACACCGACAATCAGACACGGAAGGGGGACAGACAGACAGACAGACAGACAGACAGACAGACAGACAGACAGACAGGCAGATGGGCGAAGGCTTGCGTGTAAAGAGAGATGTAGACATACAAGAATCCCAGGCTCCCACCCACCGAAGACACGGGAGGGGACGACGAGGAGGGCGCACACGAAGAAGGGAAATGGGAAAAAGGTCGGGCAAGGGAGGAAGAGCGAAGGGATGAATAGGGAGGAAAGAAGACAGTTAGAGAAAGAAAGACAGACAGACAGAAATGCAGACAGACAGAAAGACAGAAAGGCAGAAACACGAAGAAGAAAAAAGAACTTACAGTAACTTCGGGATCGGAGGAGATGATTCTCTTCACGTTCATCCACGCGAACTGATAGTTTTTCCTTTTGAAGTCATCGGAGCCTGCAGCAGACAGCAACGATCCCTCCACGTCAAGTTAAAGAAGCAAAAAACCATTCATGCATGAAGTTGCCAGGCGGGCCTTTAAATTCTGTTGGATTTCTCTTCCTCAGCTCATGGACCCAGAAACAAGACGGAAGGGCCCCCCCTCGCCTCCGGAGAGGGATAGGCGGAAGAGCAGCACAGAAAAAGTGGAAGGAGACGCAGCTACGGGGACAGAAAGGAAGGAATTGGAAAAACACCACGCCCAGAGGGACGCTGAGATGGAGAGGGAACGAGGGGGGCGGGTGTGAAGAGAGACCTCATGCAGCTATCCCTTCTTCATGAAGAAAATGGGGGTGAAGGGTGAGAGTGATGCACGGAGGAAATTCAGGAGACTGTAAACGGGTGCATGGTGGGAGGAAAAGAAGAAGATAAGCCGGCTGAAAGGAGTCCCCAGGTTTGGCAGAGAGAGTGGGACGGAGAGAAACTGACAGACAGACTGAGCCCGAACACCAAGCTACCTGACTGACTTAGGTTCTCGAACTCTTTTGCCTTCTTCGAGTAGTACTCTTTTGTTATCGGGGCATTTCTGCTGTTTGATACACCTTGACCAACTTGGTGCTGCACACACATTCGAGGGGGGAGGACGCGAAGACGTGAAGGGATGGGAAGAGACGGACAAGCAAAGGAGAGGAGACGGAAGAGAGGCGGTTGCCTCACTTGTCTGACACCGACCTCGAGTGCATGTGCAGCCGCCGCTCCCTGATCTTGATGGTCAGCAGCGGTCGCCCGACCTGTCAGCGGTCTGTTCATTCTCCCCCTCTCTCTTTGTCTTCAGGTCGACTTTGGCCTGACGAACTCAGATCTCAGCCACGCGACTACCGTCGGACCAAACAGAATTTGCACAAGACAGAACCCGTCCAGTAATAATTTGAAAACAGGACTTCACTGGAGTGGAGTGAAAGGGGTGCGTGCATAACAAGATTGTGTTTTTGCAAACGTATATACATACTAACAGAAGCAGGACGTCTGCAGTCCATGAGATCATATGAGATCGACTTGTTTCATCTTGATTCACATTCGATCGCGATTTTGGATGCATGCATGGTCCCGGAAAGCGAAAAATCTCGAGGGTCCCGCCTCTGTATATGTGACGTTTTTTTTCAGAATTTAGAACTGATTAATTTTTTTGCGTATATATATATATATATATGTTTTCACGTGTACAGCTAGACATTGAACTCCGTCGGTCATTTCCAAATCATTCCATGACATTCGACTTGAAAAAGGACTTCTCCTCGCTCTCGTGCCTTCGGTGAAGAGCAGGTACACAGTCGAAAGAAAAGTCCCTTGAGATCTCCTTTTATCGCTGCAGACGTTCAAGGAGTCAGACTGAACAACACTGCATGCTTTGGTGCTAACTCGAGTACTTGATCTACAAGCTTCTCTTCTCACTTCAATCGCTGTAAGCCAGAAGGTGCACAGACGCGGCCAAGTGGAACTCCAAGTACTCAAATCCCGCGGAGAGATTGGAAAGTAAACAAGGAAGGAAGACAAGATGCCGGGGCGCGATGGAACTGATGGCGGCCCCTCAGGAGAGTCCTCACAGGCCCCGCCTGGGTTGGGCAACTTCAAAGGGGTGATGCTCTGCAACGTGAAGAACCCAGAGGGGCCTGAAGCGTCAGTTCATTATATCATTGGTTGAATCCGGCTATTTTGAACTTGACCGTCAGAACCAAGCAGGGATGAAAGGGAACCACTGTGCAGAGATGATGCTCTCAAGTCGTTCTTCATTGGGCTTGTTCTTCTTTCTTCTCCTCGCAAGTTTTTGCTGTTTCTTGTCTGCACCTCAGCAGCTTCTTTGGTCCTTCTATTACACTCATTCGGCCCTTTAAACTCTTTGCATCAGTCTTTCAAGCGTCTGATCCTTTAGCACCAGCCCAGTCTCTGTCTGGATTTTCCAAATCAGATTGTCGATTCCCTGAAGTAAATTGGACTTCTTATGCTGTCCTCCTGCAGCAAGGCGACTGCCCCTTTCAAGTGGGTGATGCACCACGACCCCCCCGGCCTCTGTCCCCCCAGGAAGTACAGGCCCCAGGAACCACCGAAGGCCCAGCCGGTCGCGAAGGAATGCCCAGCAACCAGGCAACACAAGGCCTTCATCAAGGAACTACAGAAATCGGTTGGTTCTTTCTGTGTGCGTGCTTCCTCAATGGATCCAGGTAGATGCTCTGAGAGGAACCGATTCACTCACGCGCGCCTGCTAGGCAGGGTCTGGGAACATGTACATAGTAGGGGGGAGTCACTGGGTGAATGTTGGAAGACAGAGTGAGTGAGGTAGACGGCAAGACAAAATAAATTCCCCTTCCAGGGGGCCTCCAAGAGAGAGTGTGTGTTTTCACGCACAACAGACACGCACAACAGACGGGGAGAAGAGGCAAAGAGAAGGCGGAGAAGACATGTGACAAGACTCGATGAATCATTGCTGGTCCAACTCAAAAGTCTGAGACAAACGATTTTCTGTCGGCAGCATTTCCTGATTCTTATGCGCACGCGCTCTCGGTAGCTTTTCACCTTTTGGTCTCTCCACACGGAAGCATGTTTATGGCTTCTTCCTGCCTCCTGATGTGGGTTGGATCTTTTCCTCTAAATTCTCCGAATTCCTATTGTTTCTCTTTCCGCTGATGCTGTCAGGTCGCTTCTGGAAAGATGGCAAGAGAAGACGCCCAGAAGGAAATTGCTGAAAGAAAACGACGCATCAAGCAGGTCAGCCATGCCCTTTACAACCATTTTGTTCCTTCTCCAACATAGGAACAAACAGACAAACATGTACCGACAACAAAAAAACAGACAAACAGCCCAACAAAGGCACAGCTTCACAAAGACCATCCCAAACAGATAACAAACCAGAGTCAAGCGAATCAACAGAAAGTGAAAATGATGCAATCAATCAAATGGGCACAAAAAAAAATCAAATTTCCACCTTCCTCCCCATGCCCAGGCTGCCGACTCGACCCGTTCCGCTGTGCGTGATTTGATCACGACCCACTGGGAGGAGCACGGGGACGGCTACAAGGACTCTGTCGACAGGGCCACCTTGGAGGAGGTGCTCGCCTCCACAGGGGGGGGGGCGGAGACGGGCCCTTGGAGACGGATCGGAGGTGGGGGCCTCACACGTCGTCCCGCGAGTTCCAAAGTTCGGGGACGGCAGGCAGGCGGGGGCAGGGAGAGGGCGCGGCCTCTGTGGTCCATGACGGCGGAGGAGTTGAAGCAGAAGGAGGAGGGCGAACAGGATGAGCTTCTTCACTTTGCAGAGGTCAGGACACAAGAAATAAAGGAATAGAGACCTTGCAGGGCTAAATTTAGGGCTGCTTGATTTTTTTCCGACTGCCTCCACGATTTGGATCAGAATTCGATTTTGTATTTGTCCTTGCCTCGCCTCGCGGTGGGCCGACTTGACGTGACTACACGTGAGCAGGTCGTTTTCAAAGCATCTTCTTTTCTCTTTTTCTCACACGTGACTGCACTGAGTGTCTTAGATGTTTTCTGCACGACTCGTCGGAGCTTGAACCATACACTAATTCACTGCTTGAACACGATGAATTACTGAATTGCTGCAGCGTTTGGACTTTGACACTTACCTGCACGATCTAGAGTTCATTTTCATACAGAATTCTTTTTCACGTATAAATGTATACAAATAAATGTATGACAATAAACGAATTGCAGCGTTTGGACTTTGACAGCTACCTCCACGATCTAGAGTTCCGTTCCACTCTGGAAACTTTGGCAAAGAGGGCGAAGGAGCTGGAGGAGGAGGATGAGAGGATGCGGAGGGAAATCGTGGACGACTGGAATGCCGAGCCTGAGGAGGGCCAGGAGGGGGAGGAGGGATTGATGAGTGAGACGCAGTCGGTGAAGGGGAGGACCAAGGGAGGTAGCTCGGAATGTCCCGAGGGGGGGGGCAGAGGAGGAGGAACAGAGATGGGAGATGATAGAGAAAAGGGATGGGATAGCTCGGTCAGTTCCTTCTGTATCTTCCTTTTTTCCTTACTCTTCTCTTGTTTCCTTTGTGCATTATTCCTGTTCACCGTTTTGCTTCCGCTTCTTCTCATCCGCCTTCTCTCAGCCCCCTTCTTCTCTCCTTCGTAGTGAGGAGCTGCGCTTCAATTCCTTTCATTCTCCCTGTTACTACCAGAGCACACTTGCATGCGTCAACATGAGAAGCGGTTCTGTTTTTTTGCCTTCTTAATGAAGAGGTCTTTTGGAGCTTCAATTTGGCATTAAACAGTCTGCATCTCTCATTTTGTTCTTTCGCATTCAGAATAGGAATTCCCAGGGGGACTCTCTCTTTTTTTCTCTTCTCGGCCAAAACTGTTCTCTCTCCTCCCCTATTCCTCCCTCTTCTTTCTTCTTCAGACAACTGTGGGCGACCAGGACAGGCAGGCTGTGACTCCGGAAGTGGCGGCAGCGGCAGACAGAGTGCTCAACTCGGCACCCGTCAGTTGACTCTCTCTCAGTCGACGTTGCTGCTGCGTACCTTTTCTTGCGAATTTGATAATCGAGAGCTGCCTTACAGATTTTCACTTTTGGTAGTGTTGTTAAGCGTCTTGGGGAGTTCAGAGGAGCAAGCCGATGGGACTCATCCGATTGCCTTATTCATTCGACTTGCTCTGTGTACCTAGCTAGACAGAAGGTGCATTCACGTCAGCTCATGTGCGTATGTATGCATGTGTGTGCATCATGCATGCATGTCCATACACTCACTGCGCCTGCCTGCCTGCCTGCATGTACATCTTCTGCGCATGCAGGGGATCAAGGCGGTCCACTCGAAGGCTTCTGTCCGGCAGCTCCTGAAGAAGAAAGGGAACGCAGCAGGAGAGCCGAGGGAGGAATGCGGTCAGTCAGTCACCTGGAAGGAGAGAGAAGATATTTGGGTTGTGGTCCCTTTCTGTGTGGCATGCACGTCGTTTGCCTTATTCGGTTTCATACTCTACATAGCCTTCCTTCTGTGTTAATTGAAAGACTTTTTGATCTGCCACTTCCTCTCTCTCCCTCTTGTTCCGCCTTCTTCCATGTTGAAAAAAAGAGACCCTCGCCGAGTCGTCCGTATCTCATCCTCTTCTCAACTCACGTTCTCTTTCCCTCTCATGGTTCTCCCAAAACAAAACGAAATGCATGCAGCAGGAGACCCCCCCTTGGCCGATCTGCCCACTGCCGCTCCCAACCCGGTGATGTACACCTCCCCGGAGGGACAAAAGCCCAAAACAGTGAACCCCTCAAACATGCCGTACCTTTACAGATCCCCTGCAGTGTGACTGAAAGAAGTTGATCGATGGAGAGTGCTTTGAAAAGATGTAAAGAAAGGGTGGAGAGGCAGGGTCTTCATCCTTTCTTTAAAGAAGAATTGGAACAGGGGATGTGAGGGAGGATGCACAGTCGGGGCGGTCATGTGAGGAGGGAGGGTTCATTTAACATTGAGGCGAAGGAGGCAGAATGGGGTGAGGGGCCTTTCCGAATCGACTCGGCCTGCCATGGGGTCGCTTCTGAAGACAAGCAGCCAGTGCCTTCTTGTGAGAATGCACTCAGTCCTAAACGGGATGCTGCCTTTCCCGGAGCATCTTGAAGCCTTAGAGGTGCAAGGTCCACCGACCTTCAAATCAAGTCAAGTCAGAGCCGGACTGCGAGCTGCCTTACACTTGCAGGCCCGAAGTTTCAAAGTTTGAGGTCTGTGTGCGCAAACACTAAGGCAACGAGGACAGAATGGTCGCAACTTCACGGTACTTCACGGTGGAGGTCCAAAATTGCAATACCTTACAAGTGCAGATAACAATACCCACAATGATTCGATCCATATATTTGCATTAGATGAATTTAGATCTTATATTAATTACATGCCGGCCAGGTCTGGCCTTGGATGCTACCTCAGTAAAATTTTTGTTGAATGGTACTCAGTACTATCGTGCTATATAGTGTGTTGTTACACTGTTGTACTATTACTTACATATAGAAAGTAAAAGTTAACAGTTTAAGATTTCTTTTCGATCAATTTGCTTGAAAGTGAAACTGTTTTCCTGGTTTTTAAACCGTTTTTTTCCTGGTAGGCACTGGCAGGCTTTTAATCTAAAGATGAACCCCTGGTTATGTCCGTTTCAAGAATAGCTAAGAATTAAGGGTATGTTCATCCTATTGATTTTATAAAAGTTAAAAGATTTGATATAAGTTCATTAAGAATTTAATTTAAAGAACTACCAGCTATGCCGCTATCTGCCGCGGCGATACCAGTTACTACTTGTTATCATTGAAATCGTTGAAATCGTAGTTATAATTAGCTAGAATCGTATATAAAAAGTTTATGATACCTTATCTTGCTCAGTCATCTAAGGACTCATCTTACAATGGTATAGAGTGGACAACAGTGGATTAAGTAGGATAAATAAGTAAAAAGAATACGAAAAAACGTACGTACATGTGAGATTGAATTAACAGCTAAATTTTTTTATATTTTTAATAAAATAAACACGTTTTTTATACAAACAACTTTGAAACAAGTTTAATTTTCTTTACATGTCAATTCTAAACGGGCATGTCAATTTGCCCGGTCTCAAAGCATCGTGAAGTTTGGTGTGTGTTTTAGTTCGAGCGGCATGGCCTCTTCTTTTTGATGTACGAGTTCTGGGGGTGAGTCTGGCCTAGTCCGGCCCCCCTACACTTTTATCACGTGCCAGTGCATGGCGGCGGGCTCGTGCCCTCGCGCCGTGGCCGGCCCCGCATACGCGCGCGCGCCGCCATGCACATGCGATCTGCCTCAACGTTTTCGGTTGTCGACCCTCAGCCTATGAAAACTGCAGCTTGTTACTGGCTGAGACTACTGGCTGAGAATCAGTCCACAAACGGATATCTACGGAGATAATTTTGGTCCTTTTCCGCCTGTATCCCCTCTGAATTTAATGGTGTATTCTTGATGTTTCTCCCCGTAAGGCTAGCATCGCTTCCTTCGTCCGCCCGTCAAGCTTTGAGGAGGGCGGGCGGCGTCTCTCCGTCTCCAGGAGCGACTTCGATCTCGAGAAGCATTCTGCCTGCCCTTGGAGCACCCCCCACCCTTCACAGCGCACAATGCACGCGCCACCCAACTTCTCAAACACAGCAGTCTGCACGTGCCCTTCATGTAAGTGCCTTGCGCCATGCCCCCAAAGACCCCTACGCAACCCTTGGCGTCTCCCGAGACGCCTCAGAGAAGGACATCAAAAACGCCTTCAGAAAACTTGCCAAGGAATATCACCCGGACCTGAACAAAAGCAAGGAAGCACCACAGAAGATGGCAGAGATCACAGGGTCAGCACCAGCAGTCAGGCGATGGATCCGAATTTGACCTCGAATCGTTCACTTTCAGCGTAGCTCTCTTTGTTTTCTGTGTTCCCCTCGCCACCCTTGCTGCAGAGCCTACGAACTCCTGAGCAATGCCGAGAAAAAGGTATTCTACGACAGAACAGGAATGTCAGCAGATGAGATGCCGCAAGGAGCAGAAGGAGCAGGTCGGCAGCAGAGAGAACGACAGACGGAGACGGCTCTCCGGCGTCCGCCTGATCCTTTCCTCCTCCCTTCCCGGCTTCTTTTCGTTTCGTTTCTTTTCTCATCCCGCTTGTTTCTCTTCCTTCTTGTTACTCTTCCTGGTTTCGGGCCGTGTTCCTTCTGCCTCTCTGCCTGCGGCTTGCCGTCTCTTGTCTGGTAGAAAA
Source organism: Chromera velia (assembly GCA_018398765.1). NCBI lineage: Eukaryota > Chromeraceae > Chromera > Chromera velia. The sequence goes on from JAHBMJ010003118.1 coordinate 11,871, forward strand.
AAGCGGTGTCAGTATCCTCTTCTTCCTCCTCTCTTGTCTTCGGCAGTTCTTCCCCCTCCTACTTTTGCTTGGGCTTTGAGAGCATTGCGGTTTCGCCTGGAGTGATAACACAACTGCTCGTTCTGCTGAAAACTCTGCTCTGATACAGGCTTCGGGGGTATGGGCGGAATGCCCTTCCAGGATCTCTCTGACTGGATTTTTAGCATGGGGATGGCAGGGGCTGACGCTGGCATGGGAGGGGGATTTGGGGGGGGGGCTAGACCAGGAGATGACATACAGGTCAGACACGACAGAAAGGCAATGAAAGGTGTGCGTGCGTGCGTGCGTGCGCGTATGCGTGTGTGTGTGTGTGTGTGTGTGTGTGTGCACGCGCGCGGGTGTGTGTGCGCACATTCGTGCGAGCAAGAGAAATAAAGGAAGAGGCCTTGCTGATTGATCCATCTCTCTGCATGAATTGACCTTTTCCCACCTGTATGTCTGTGTCTGTGTGTGGGTGTGGGTGGGTGGTATGCGTGCATGTATGCTTTGACTGTGACTGCAGTTGGAGCTCACCGTGCCCTTCATGGACGCCATCAACGGGTGTGAGAAGGTGAGAAGGCCGGCTGCTGATGCGTACGGAAATTGTGCATGCGAGTTCTTCTCTTTTACCGCTACCATCTGTCTGTCTGACGCTTTCTTCATCTTCCTTGCCGAAGCTCCTCCCTCCCTTTGTTGCTTTCTTTCCTTTCTTGAGGGTCACAGATGTTTGATTGACTCCTGTGTGTTTCGTGATGAAAAGAAATGCAAGATGAATTCCATGTTTCTGATTGATGCATGAGTGCAGGAAGTGAGATATCGAGTGGATGAGACTTGTGACACCTGTGGAGGATCCGGTCCGTTCTTTTTCTGTCTGTCTGTCTGCCTGTCTCTGCAAAAAAGGAAAAAGTAAGAAAAAAGAAAAAGAGAAGTCATATAGTCTGTCTTCTGCACTCTGTCGACTGTCTGAGAACATTTCATGGCGAAGGGCCCTCAGAAGATGGAAATGAAGATCGTCATGTGTTTCCTTTTGTCCGCTTCAGTTTGGGAATTCTGGAGATGGATGTGGCGGGTAATCCAGCTGTAGACTCACAAACGCGGAGGGACACGGACAGCAACAGCAAGAGAAACACTCCTCCTCTTCTCCCCTCCCCCATCCATCTGTTGCAGGAGCGGCTCCGGGACACGACCCGGAAGTGTGCAAGTCCTGCAACGGGAAGGGTGTACAGTTTCAGCGGTCGAAGATGGGCGGGGCGAGTGTGCATTTCCAGATGGTCTGCAGGACTTGTCAGGGAAGGGGTGAGAAGATCACCGTCTTCTGCAAGTCCTGTGACGGGAAGGGGGTGACGATGAAGGAGAAGAGGACAAAGGCGAAACTGCCAAAGGGACTCAAGAGCGGGGCGGAACTCCGAATTGCAGGAGGGGTCGGTGGGTGGGCTCTCTCTCTCTCTTCCTCTCTATCTCCCCCCCCCCCTCTTCTCTCTCTGTGTTTGTGAGGCCTCATGGTTTGCTCTTTATGTTCGTTTGTGGGCCTGTCCGTATGTATGCTCCTTGTCTGTATGTCTGTCAAGGGAAGGGTCAACTTGAAAGACGACAGGGGGACGACAAGTCAAAGAAAGACCGAAAGAACGAAAGAAAGAAGGAAAGAAAGAAAGAAAGAAAGAAAGAAAGGCCACGTTTCTTGGCGTTCTGTTTGCCTGCAGGGCCACGCGGGCGAGAGAGGAGGGCGTCGAGGAAACCTCTTCATCCAGGTGAGTGAGTGAGTGACTGGGTCAGCTGATTCCTTCCGACTCTCGCTCTTTTTTTTTTCTCTGTTTGTCTGTCTGTTCGCCGCAGTGGGTTCCTTATTTTGTCTTTCTTTTGGTCCTTCCTCCTGTCTGCCGGCTCGCCTCCCCGTGTGTCGATGTATCAATGAAAAGGATGCATTTATTTTCATACAGAATTCTTTTTGATACAGAAAATAAATGCATGCACGGTTCGCCTCCCCGTCTGTCGGTGTATCAATGAAAAGGATGGAGGAGGAGAAAGAAACATACAGTCTGCCGGTCTGGCATTTGCCTCGTCTCTGACTTCGTCTGTGTGTTCCTTTCTCTGCCTCCTTGCTTCTCTTGCTTCTTGTCTTCCTCGCTTGCACGTACGCGCAGTCTGCCTGCCTGTGTGGAGACCGAATGTCCGCTTTCTCCCCCCTCATCCGACCTCTCATTCTATCTTTCTTTTCTCTGCCCGCATGCAGGTCCGAGTAGAGGAGCACCCAATTTTCGAGTGGGTGAGAGATGACCTCCACGCGCAGGTACCCATTCCCCTGAAGACCCTTTTGCTGGGAGGAGTGACCAAGGTGCCCACTCTAGAAGGACAGATGGATTACAGAGTGAAACCCATGACGCACCCCGGATCGGTGCACGTCGTCAAGGGGAAGGTCGGTCAGTGAGTAAGGAAGAGGGGGGAGTCATTCTCTGTCTTTAGTGCCTCTGCTCACGCTCTGGTACATTCTTCACGTACGAGGATTCTGTTTGTGTGGGTGTCTGTCTGTGTTTTCTGCGCCGTCTCATTGTGCGCCCTTCCTTTGACGTTTTCAGGTGACATGTTCTTTCGCTTTTGTTCTTTTCTTGTAGGGACAAAAGAGAGAACAAAAAACAGAAATCATTGAAGTACTTTATTTGTGTCTGTCTGTCTGCCTGTCTGTCTGTGTGCATGCAGGGGCCCCCCCTAATGGACGGGTACGGACGCGGGCACCTGTACTATCACTTTGGACTCCAGGTGGGTTTGGGGGAGGGTGGGTGGGTTTCCTGGGTGTCTGACGTGGGTGGGGTGGGTTGGGGGGGCTGACCAGCGGACAGAGGGACTGCTGTGGTCTCTCCTTGAATGGTCGCTTGAAGGGTCAAAAGGCATCCCGACTCTTGTGTATGTATCGCTCTTTCCGCTTCTCTTTGGGGATTTACAGCGACTGACAGACACATTGGGTGTGGCCGTCTCGGTCTTTGTGCAGGAGACACGAGGAGACGAGTTTTTCTTTTCCGCAGTATACTGTTTGTCTTGCTGCCGAGCTTTCGTTGCCTCATCATGTACCCTTTTCTTCCTTCACTTATGCGCCTCTGAGTAGTCATGAGACTTTTCGCGTCCTTTTCCTTCCTTTCCCTTCTTTCTCTGTCTCTCCTCTAATCGAGATCCCTCAAACCTGACACCGGAAGGTGCATATCTTCTTTCAGAGCTCAATTCGCATGGATGGCTTTTCATAATCAAACAACAGCTCCTTCATGCTCTTAATTGCGTTGCATGTGTTTGTTCATTGACTATGTCTGGATATTGGAAAGTCTCCATGCATGGGAGGGACTTGCTTGCAGATGCCCGCATTTATTTCTGCAAAAAGAATTCTGTATAAAAGTAAATGGTCTACATGGGACTTGCAGATGCCCGAGAAGGTCTCCCCCGAGCAGGCGACTCTTCTGTCCGAGTTCGACAGACTCCAGAAAGGCCTTCCTGCGGAGTACGTGTTGGTGCCTGCAGAGGCATTCAAGAGGGCAGAGGAGGAGCAGGCAAAGACAAAGGAGGGGCCTAAGGGCACAGATGGAGAGGAGAAAGAGAAGGAGAAGAAAGAAAAGCCGAAAATGCAGAGAGTGGCGATGGTAGGAGAGAAGGAGAAAGAGGGACAACACAGCGCTGCGAGAGAGGCACAAGGACAGCAGCAGCAGGAGAAGAAAGACAAAGAAAAGGAGACCTCCCCAAGAACTGGAGGACATCAAAAGAGTGAGAGTGTAAAATCAACATCAGCAGAGAAAGAGAAAGAAAAAGAGGGAGACGGAGTGAAAGAGTGGACTGCGACCAGTGTGCCTCCCAGTTCCACTTCAACAGGAGCAGGCACCACACTGCGGAATTTTTTTTTTGGAGGCAATAAGGACGCGAAGGTGCGAGGGGACTCATCCAAAACTTCTTCGACGTCTGCTGAAAGTGTGGGGGGGAAAGAAAAGGGGAAAGAGGGAGACGGGAAGGAAGAAAAAGAAAGAGCGAAGAAGACGTCTCAGCATGCGTAACACCTTTATTTGTTTCTTCTGAGTTCGTGCGCTTCTTTCGTTGTTTGAGCAGTCTCCCTTTCCCCCTCTCTCCGTGCATAGAGAAAAAGACAAGAACCCAGATCAGAGAAACTCGCCGAGGAAGATAGAAAATCAATTGTTCAGGGGAGGGCTGGAGTAGATCAAATTTTGAATTCAAGAAAAATTGACCGACGACATTTGTGTACATATTTCAAAAGAAACTCAAAGTCACCGCCCTCATCCATTACTCGCGGCAGTGAGCGAGCGCCCCCTCCCCTCCTTCAACAAAAATAAACTCCCTGCAATGCCCTCGCCCACTCACAGAGCCTTCAGTCGTCGCTTCGAATTTTGTTGTGCCCCCTCCACCCCCCCCCACTCCCTGTCTCCAGACGATAAAAGATTAAACAAAAGATACAGCCTATCATACAGGAAGCAAACCGTGAGCAGCCTGAATCACATGCTGCTGCATCGAATTCAGTCCGTGCATCACTGGGGCATCAGTGCCGCTGCACTGCCGCATGACACAAGCACATATTAATACCAATGAAAATGAGGGAATGAAAAGAAGTAGACCGATTGATGCATGCAGGCATACTTTTCCAGTGTAAATTTCGACCTGCCGTTGATCTTTTTGCTGCACATGAAGACATGATCTTAGATATCGCTGCGATGACTGAATGAATCACGATAAAACAGATTAGCCTTAACATTGAAACAGTGAGACTTTGTCTGCCAGTGTATCTAAATTTTGAGCTATATTCTAGTCTAAGGCTATGTTCTAGCCGAGTTTATTCCAGTTAAAAACATATTAAAGAAGGGCAGCCTCTGAGAAAGTGATGCACGAAGTGATATGCATTATAAAGCTAAATGTAAAAAAAACTGGGCTAACAACTACTACCAACGCGGCATCATACCTAGCATCATACGCCATACACGGCATTTAATTGAAGCATAGCTAGAAGCATAGCCTAGCTTTGGGAGAGATAAAAAGAGTTACAAAGATTTTTTAGTTTAATTCTAGCTAGGTTTCTAGTCTAGCTTGCTCTTGAGTTTCATTACCGTACATAGTACGGTTAGGGGGAACTACCAGGGGGGTCAAGCGATTTCATGGTAACCATAGATATGATAACTCGTGAGCGGTAAGCAGGGGGTCCTAGACCCCGGCATCAAGTAACCACAGCGATGGTAGTTTGGACTAGAGTTTGGACGAAAAGCCTCGGCAAAGCGGTAAAAAAAACGTGCAAGCGTGCATGTATGCATGCATGCTTAGCCTCTTGTCTTGGCTGCACTGAAGCAACCGATGTCTCTGATTCGGTTGTCCATTACACCTTCTTGCCCTAACGCATGTACAGTTTCATGTTCGGTTTTTGGCTCGTTTCTAGTTCTGGTTCTTTGTTCAAGTACAAGTTCAGTTTCTGGTTTATTCAGGTTTAGGTTCAGTTTCTGGTTCGGTTTCTGGTTTTGGTTTAGGTTCGGTTTCTGGTTTAGGTTCAGTTTCTAGTTCAGGTGTCGTTTTAGGTTTAGATTTGGTTTCAAGTTCCGGTTCATTGGCTATGTAAAATGTAGGGTATTAGAGGTGTAAACAGTGCTTTCATTCATGATTGTTACATGCATGACATTGTTTCTTGTCTTCTTACCTCTTCCAAAACTTAAACAACTCTCAGTTGAACTCAATTACTCTAAGATTCTTACATTTATACATCATTGCCTAGATTCATAAGGTGACATAATTTATTAGAAAATATAAAATGATTGTTTTCAATCATTTTAATGGTTTTCTACAAAGAGTTTTTATAATTTTTTAATTGATTGTTTTATATTTTATGAATCTTTTTATTGAAAAGCGTAAGATGATTAGGAAAAACCCCTATACTACCACTACTATTGTATCTCTGCCCCAACTTAGTACTGTACCCATAAATATGAATTGCAGGCGGCTGTAACCAAATTAATTTGGTTCCTCCTAACCGTACTGTGTACGTTACTGTACATTATTATTTTAAGCCTCAAAGCCTTGTTACTCGCTTGGGCTCTAGCGTTGCTGGGTCTAAGATTTAACCCTGGGACTGGGCCTCAATCATCATCATCATCAATTTACATCAAAAACTTCTGGTAACGGTTATTAGAACAGTTACTTTATAAAAGGTCACAGTCCTCATTGAAACTCATGGTAATCAATCAAAGATTACTAAACAATCTGATCAATCTCATATGAAGACTCTTATAGACTATTATAGACATAAAATTTATTTTTTTAAATTTGTCAATGAATGAATGAATGAATGATTGATTGAGGGTTAAATCCTAGATCCAGCGATACCAGATCCCAAGCCACTAACAAGGCTTTGAGACCAACCCCATATTATACAAAAAGCTTACTCAACCTAGGTTTCATGGGGCATTTGAAGGCTTGCAAGACTGGGCGGCCCCTTCGCTTTAGTCTTAAGCAGGCATACCAGATGGAGGTACCCAGTCCTCGGAAAAGACAAAACCTGTATAGCACACAACAAACCAACCCTCCCACCTACCTTCTCCCTTACAAGAGAAGGATGTCCGAAGGCACAATTTCTTCAGAACCTATGGAAAGATAAAAACAAAAGAAGGCGCGCCCCCTCTGTTCAAAGCCCCCCCTCCAACCAATACCCTGGGCCACTTTTATTTGTTTCAAGAACTAGTAAAATTGCTGTCCGAAGTTTAACCTTAGACCTGAAACCTAAGGCCCCCTGTTTGAAGATCAGTAAAAATCTACAGGAAAGAAAACGACAAGATAAGAGAGTTACCAACCTTTTTCTCCTGTCTGCCCCTCCTATCTCCATTCAGACTCTTCCTCCCCTTTTCTTCCGATATCAGGTCCTTTGTGTTTCTTCTTACCTCCACCGTTTCTTCCTCTAGTTCTTCCCCCTATCTGGTTTGAACCTATCAGATCGCTCCTTAAGGCGGTTTGAGACACGTTGGCCTCTCGCTTCCCCCCAGGAGGCCTCGCAGCCGATGGTGTCATCACACTCCCAGCCGCTGGAACTATAGTGATTTCAAAGATTCAGCAGCAGCTGCGGAGCAAGGGATTGGAGGACTGGGTTGGTCCCTATCCCTCGGTCGGACTCATGCTGTTTAAACTTGAATGAAGGAGGGGGGGGCTACGCCCCTCCGGGCCCTCCCTCCATCACGGGGGGGGCTTAAGTAAACTTATGCCCCCCCCCGGTTAGTTTGAGGAGGGGGGGCGCCCCCTCCCCTCCGGGTCTACTTATAAACCTTAAAACAGTAACAAATTGAAGTGAACAAAGATATATGTCATTCAATTTGAAGGATACTATATATTATTGAAGTCAATATAAGTCTACAAAGAGTGCGATTGTTTCATAGTGTCCATCCATTTCTCGCTATTTCTCCATCCAGTCAATAACATGTATGAGTCAACAGTATGACTCGACCCATCCACCTATCTCAATCTATCCATCCACCTATCAATCCACCCACCCAATGGCATCCACTCATCCATCCATCTATCCATCCAATGGCATTCACCCCTCCTTTTGGCCATGACTCTATCTATCTATCCATCCAGCCAGCAATAAAACTATCCATCCATCTATCCATCCATCCTCCCACCCATCCATCTATTTATTCATCTACCAATCTGTTCATCCGTCCATCCAGCCATGACTTCACTTATAAATCCACCCATCCATCCGCATCCGTTCATCCATCCCCCCATCCCTCCATCCATCCACCCACCCATCCATCTATCCATCTACCAATCTGCTAGCCAGTCTGTCCATCCCTCCATCCTAGCCTCCATCCAGCCATCCTTCAACCCAGCTATGACTTCATCCATCCACCCAACGAGCCATGTCTTCATCCATCTAGTATCTATCCATCCACCTATCCATTAACCCACCCATCCGTCCATATGCATGCATGTATCTGTTTATCCAGCCATGACTCCACAAATCCATCCATCCCCCCATGATCCATCTATCCAACCAGCATCAGCCAGCCACCAATGAAACCATCTAGGAAACCATCTATCCTTCCATCCAGCCATCCATCCATTCATCTATCCATACATCTAATGGCATACATCTATCTATCCATCGATCCTATCCTTCCACGTCCTTCCATGCATCCATCTATCAATCTACATCCATCTACCATGCAATAAGCCCGATCGCAGGCATCGGAAGTATGAAGCCCAATCGCAGGCTCTAGGGAGGGCGGCCCCCCTGCCCCTCCCACTTTAAACAGCATGGTCGGACTGCTGTGGGTTTGGTGGCCTTGGGGGCCGGAGGCTGGTTTGTGGTGCTACTGCTCTTCGAAGGTGGCGTGATGCGATCAGATTTTGGTGTAAGGAGCGATGATGACGCTCCAAGGGGAGCTGAACGTATGTCACACATGCCTGTAAAAATGAATCTGAACAGTGTCAAACCTCTATTTTTGAGTATAAATATGCATGAGCACAACTAGAAAACGCAAAGCCGACGCAAGTTGCTAGTGCAAGTTGGCATCGCTGAACTGCGTGAACATTGTACAAACCCGGACTTTAATCGCACATGCAAACCTTCAAACGATACTACACATACACACATGCCGACATAGACTGTCACATAGTGCTGCAAGATGATCACAAGCAGTCTGTCATAAGCATCTGAATCAGATTAGTACTCACTCTAGGTCAGGCAGGGTGGTCTTACTATCTGCGTGTTGGCCAGCCGTCGGTGGGACGCCGGGCGGCGGTACACAACACTCAAACAGAAGACAAAAAAATGCCCAGCTCGCGTTTGAATCGTCACAAAGAGACAGTCTGCGATCAGTCAGCCCCCAATTTCCTTCTCTACGCCACGATGCAATTATGCGCTTCCCTCAATGTCGTAGCAAATTCACGCGTGTACAATAAAACTTCGATCAATGTGCAGAGCTGCACACTACCTTTGAAGCGTGCATGCGCAAGAGACACCCCTAGCCACCGCTGTCGAGAAGTAACTCTTTTTCTGCTCTTCGAAGTATGTGACCCATGTGTGAGTCTCATCACTGACAGTGAAAAAATCTAACGACAAGCATCCCAACACGTACTAATACAGACCCCCACCCCTTTCGGTACTCTCCAGCTTCGCCACCCCGCCCATCCTGACCTTTGTCTCTCACAGAGAGGATGGTCGAGAGGCACGAGGCACAAAGACCAACTCACACACGTCTCTCACAGAGAGGATGGTCGAGGGGCACAAAGACCAACTCTCATTCACTCAAAGCTTTCGTATGCATCACGTGTCTTCTCCTCATTGGTGAAGCTCTCGTATGCATTGAGTGTCTTCTCCTCATTCGTGAAAAAGCACAGAGAGTTCTCCACATTCTCATGCGCACGTGGAAAGTCAAAAGCAAACACACATACACACACACATACACGCTCGCACCGCCACACGAAACAACACAGCACCAGCAGCCTACCGCCTTCACCGCTTTCCTTCCTTCCTTCCTGGCAACACTCGCGGCTGGCAGTCTCTCGCAGGATAACAAAAAAAGAACTCTAGCTACGAAAGCCCGCCATGTGCCTTCATGCACTCACTTCCCTCACCTCCCTCTTCCTCCATGACCAGCACCATGCACACAGTCTTGCGGTTGGCAATAATAGGTCTCCTCCAAAGCCACGAAACATGCATGCAAGAATTGTACGAACGTTTCATTGAGTGAACCAGATGGCATAAAGTCAGTCTTCTCTTGACGGCCTTCCGATTGGAAGGAAGGCAATGCAGGGAAGCGTGCAAATACACGTACAGACGGATGGAACGAGATTATACGTCGAATCACCACATCCCACCTATGAACCATTGTCCTGCCTTCTGCTTTTCCTTTGTCGATTTCTCTATTTCATTATCCTTTGCTGCTGTTAGCCTTTATCCACATGCACGCACTCACTCACTCACAGCTCCCCGTCGTCTCCTCCCCATGCACTCTTTTCGGATCCTGCTACCTCAGTGGAACCTCGAAACAGACTCTAGCTGTCACTCGTCGGCCTGCTCTGTCTGACAGTGTACGTCCCTGGGTTCTCTTTTCCTTTCTCTGTGAGCCCCTCCCTCCTGATACTTCCTGTAGAGGCTCCAGCTGACGTAGAGGAGGTATAGGTCCTTCCACCAAGGCAGGCTCATGAAGAAGGCCATCACAGACAGCACAGTGACTGCCTTCAGGGGAATCGGGTGCACGGGGGGGGCGGCTGTGTCTGCCTCCGGCTCGGGGGGGCACTCGTCTGCTTGAGGGCCATTCGTGGGTGTGGGGGTCGGAAGGGCGAGAAAATGCTCACCCAGTGGGCCTGTGTTCTCTTTGACAGTCTGACTCATCTTTTCCATCTCAGCGGCAAATTCGTCGGAGTGATACAAGATGAGGAAAGAGACCAGATTAACCAACATAAAGAAGCAAGTCAGAGCAAAGAACCAGAGTCTTAGATACAAGAGGCTGTGCGCAAGCCTCACATCCTTCCTGTAGACAGCGAACATAGCGAGGATTCCAGGTGCAAAGTATTCGTACAGAGAATATCCCAAGTTTAGGAAGGAGAAGTCCGCGTAAAGACTCTGCACCCCCAGGAGAAGGCTCAGAGCCCCGAGAAGCCCTACGCCGAACTCAAGAGAGAAGGAACAGCAACTGCAACAGGGGAAGCACCAGACCCTGTCTGTTCTTCTAAGGAGTTTGCATTTTCGCTCTTTGGGTCTTTCGACCTCTTTGCCGTCTCTTTCTGGTCCGGAGACGGTTCTTCTTGACAACCCCTGATGCTCCATTGTTCTCAGCCAGTTCGATCAGAATTTAAGGAAGTTTGTGACTGGATGGCTCTCAAACGTGTACTGTGAAGTACGACAGGGAAGTGACTCAGTACAGTAGCGAACATTCAAGCGGAAGGCAGGAAGTCTGAACAAGATTAATTGAAAAAGCCACCGCGCAGTTTTCACTCACGCAGCTAGAGCTAGCTAGCTCGCGCGCAGCCCACCCGCCGCGCCGCGCCCGCCGGCCTGTACACGCGTGTACGTGGCCGCGGCGCCGCGGCCGTTTAATTCTATTAATATCACGGGCGCCGCCGCCGGGTCCCGAAAGATGTGGTCCCCATACGTCCCCATTTATCCTCATTGCATAAACACTTCTCAATTCATATTAACTCATATCGCGCCGAATATAATATAATCGTGGAGTCATTTGTACATCGATGTATCTAGACACATCTACCAGATATCATTTAATGTTATTATCTTCTTACATAATTATCTTTCGTTCTACCTGCTTGAGTTAACTATAAAATAATATGAAAGTTGATTTAAGTTCATCGTTAATTATAACCCCAACAAACTAGCGCAGACTGCTAAAAAGTTTAAAGAAGAGAAATAGGGAGAGAAAAAGAGACGGTAAGACAAAGGAGTGATGAAAAAATGAATAAAACGAAGTTGGAGAGCATCCATTGCCATCCAAACATATCACATCGTATGTTACAGCGGCCTTTCAAAGCTTTTCTTAATGGAATAGTCTAGCTTCAGCCCATAAAATGCCACTATATACCACAAAGCTTTAAATAAAATAAGTTTACAGAGAGAAAAAATAAGACTAAGTGAAAATCGAGAGACTTGGAGTTCAAAAAACAGTTTAAGCCTTAAGATACCTTTTTTACTACCCAAATATGAGTTTCCACTGTCTTACTGAGGTTCTCATACACCTTTGTTTTTATATACACCTTTACAAAGGAGCAGCGCACTAAAGATTTGTGATAACCCAGTTATATTTTGGGGCTAACCCCCCCCCCTCCTTTTATTATTTAATTTGGTAACCCCGCTTCTCTGCCCCAGAAGATGGGAGGTGCGTCTTATTACCCTTGGGTTAACATTTATTGTAACGTCCTTTCCCCCCTCCCCCTCCCCTAACATAACTGGGTTACCAAAAATCTTTAGTGTGCTGCCCCCAACACAGTGACTCAACTACTCATGATATGATACTCAAATACTTACTAACTTGTTCTACTGGTAACTGGTCTGTCTTCTTAGCTGTCTTTTAGTCTTTTTAAAGCTAGTTGAAGTACAGGTGAAGGTGAAGTTAGGTAAGGTGAAGGTGTATATCAAGGTGTCATAACAGGTAATGAATCTAATCTCGCATGCTATCCAAAACACAATATGCACAGAAATGATAAAACAATACATCCGCGTGATAATCGCTCGGTGTGGTGATTATTCGCTGCATGCGTGCAACATGCGTATATGACACAAGCCCAGCCAAGCCCACGGCCCAATACACGGCACGGTATCTGTACTTCAACTAGAACTTAGATAAGGTGAAGGTGTATGTCAAGGTGTCATGACAGGTAATGAATCCAATCTCGCATGCTATCCAAAGCACAATACGTACAGAAATGATAAAACAATACATCCGCGTGATAATTGCTTGGCGCGGCGATTATTCGCTGCATGTGTGCAACACGCGTACGTGACACAAGCCCGGCCAAGCCCGCGGCCCAATACACGGCACGGTACCTGTACTTCAACTCCTCCCCTCGATCGTGTTGCCGAAGCAAAAACAAAACGTTGCAGAAAGAATACGCAAGACAACATGAGCGATACAACTCAGGATAAATTTCATTCCAGCAAAAACAACAATAAAAATGAAAATAGCCGCATGCTCTAACAGTGAGCTACAACAAAAAGAACGATTGCATGCTCTACCGATTGAGGTAGGAAGTCAAAAAGTTTCGTCAAAAGCAAAGACTTTCTGTATGTAACAGTTACATCATCAATCCAATCTGTTTTGATCTCCCCCCTGCTCTGTCCTCTTTTAGAAAAGAAAACCAGAAGTTTGTACTACAAATCAATTCAGTCCGAAAAGGAAACAGACTTGTGGAATCAATCAAAATGTGATGAACTCCTGAATGCAGATGAGAAAATCTGGATTGATGAATGAATGAATGAATCAATAAATAAACGAATGAAAATAACTTGTATTGAATGAGATGAATCAGTCAGAGTGCGGAAGCGATGACAGATGACTTACGTGCATCACCTACTTTCCTTTTGCAGAATTAAAGCAAACCAAAATTTAAATTGGTCGACAAAAAAAAAAAGTTGAATGTCATTGAACGTCTTTTCTTCTCAATCTTTATCGCGCTGCGCTTTCTTCTTTTCTTCCTTTGTCTGTCTTTTGCTATCGACATGCATATATGAGAAGAAAACCTTTTATAAAAAGAAAAGAAGTGAAACAACCATCGAAAAGTGAAAGGACACTGTTCAGCTAGAATAAAGAGCAATCCGAGAAAAGAAAACGAATCACAAATCGGATAGTCGAGTCAAACACATCATACAGACTGCACATCTTTGAAAAGAAAATAAGATGCAGTGAATTCTATGCAGTGAATCCAGAAGAAAAACAGAACTGCCGAATGAAAGCAAAAACGAATGATGCATTTTCATTTCTATCTTTCCGTTCCGGTTCCTTCTGTATGATGTGTCCTCTCTCTCTTCCCCATCTTCCCCCCTCTCTCTCTTCAATCCGCCCCATTCCCTCACGTTCCTGTGATTCCTTCTCAATCTACTACTCAGGTTGACTTGTTTGAAAAGAGAAGAGAAAAGCAAGAACTGCAAAGAGAAGGAGGAGAGAGAGAGAAAGAGAGAGCAATAAACAGTGGAACAAAGAGAAAACGCAAAAAAAAAATAATTTTGCTGTATGTGAAAAAGAAACTTTCACCAAACATGTTCAGGCAATGCAAAAAGAATAAAGAAGAGAAAAGAAAACCTTTTCAATTGTTAAATTATTTCGTTCTTCTCTTTCCTCCTAGCCCTCTTTCTTTAGCACCCCCGCTCCCCCCCCCATTCTTTTCTCATTTCATTAGTCAAACGATGATCAAGAAAGAGAAAAGACAAGAAGAAGAACGTGAGAGAGCAAAGAAAGAAAGAGCGAGAGACGCCAGAAAGAAAAGAAAAAGAGAAAAAAATCAAACAAAAAGAAGAGTAAGACTCTGAATGAAAAGTGATGAGAGAACGAAACATCGGCTACTCAAAAACGCAGTTATCTTCCGCTACCGCCACAACAAGTTACACAAAGACTAGATGCTCAGACTCACATAGTACAAAAAGAAAAAAACAGTTTGAGAAGAGAGGTCTCAAAAATGAATAAAAAAAAATAATTGGACGTTTACATACATCCATGTTTGTCTTTTTATTCTTGTGCATTGGGAAAGCGAATTCAAGCGGAATTCTTTTCCTTCCTTCTTTTCAGGCAGGGATCTGCTACTCCATCATCCCAGTCCTTACATGTATTCATCCCCCCCCCGGCCATCCGTTGCTGACAAGGTGGAAAAGGGATATTCACAAATTGACTGATTTGGATCTAAGGATGGGTGCAGAAGCTTAAGGCACTCGAAGTCCCCACAAAGCCTATATAGAAGTCATCGAGTCCATCCGTTCACAAAACCCAGAAAACACAGCCAGACGAAATCGATACAACCAGGTACAGCATGCAGAGCAAGCACACCGCTCTGAAGGGTATGGCTACTGCCTCATGAATTGTCTTCATTCAACGGAATGTGGCCCGGCGACAGACTCATGAACGTGGGTGGGCAACCCCCGACACAGTGCACATCTCAATCCAGACATGACCTATTTGCGTATCAGAGCACGTCCAGGCACTCACAAATCAAGAAACCATCCCATTCTCACTCAGGACGTCCATCTGGCACAGGCGAGAGGCACAGGCGAAACGGCACACTCCGCATAACACATAGAACGAAGGTCCACGATGATCAGAACTCCTTTCTTCTTCCTTTGGAAGACTTCACGCAGGGTTAGATGACAAGAAAACAAAACTAATGCAGACCTGTCTCCTGGTTTGTTCAGTCACCACTCATAAGTAGAATAGAACGTCGAAGACCAGGAAGAGACAGCACAGGCTGTTCACAGTGTCAACTGAGGGACGTAAAGAACCATGAAGGAGAGAGAAAGAGATAGATCAACACACCGTGGGAGGTCGTTTACGAGGTTTTCCTTTACTTGCGAAATAGATTCCAATCCCAACAAGAAGCTGCACTTGAAAGATCCACAGAGATACCTCTGCCAGTCATCCTTGACTGCTCAGAGGCGCTGTTGCAGAAGGTTGTCCAAACTGTCTCCTTTCCTTCACAACCAAAAGCCGCACACCAAAAGCCGCAATGCTTCATGAACTGTAGTCCACCCGACTCCTTCTCCTTCTGCAGATTAAGGGAAGACCCCTTTTAGGACCAGTTCTCCACTCCTGCTTGCGTCCGACGCGCACAAACAGACAGGTCGTTCACCTTGTCCATACAATCAAACAGATTCATAGCAGCTGAGTACACAACTGCCAGGAGGGTTTCTATCACGAAAGCGAGAATATGATTGAAACGACCAGGCTGCGCAAACAGATGCGCTGCAAAGGACAGAGGAATGCCCTGAGGCTGCTTGAAGAGAAGGGGAGCGGTCCTCAGTCACAGAGAGAGAACTTCAAGATGAGGAAACATCGTAAACTGCAACACAGCAAGAGCAAGCACTGTAGGCTATTGACCACAGAACTTAGGTAAGGTGAAGGTGTATGTTAAGGTGTTATGACAGGTAATAAATCCAATCTCGCATGCTATCCAAAGCACAATACGCACAGAAATGATAAAACAATACATCCGTGTGATAATCGCTCGGAGCGGCGATTATTCGCTGCATGCGTGCAACATGCGTACGTAATACAAGCCCGGCCAAGCCCACGGCCTAATACACGGCACGGTACCTGTACTTCAACTAAGCTTAACAAAAAGGCTTCAAGATACAAAGTGACAAAGTCATTAAAGGGAGAAGAGAAACGCAGAATCTTCGTTTTTTCTAAATCTACCACACTAATATAAGTATAAATATTTGTAAGTATATATGATTTTCTAGTATACAGTATTACACAGTATACATATTATAATTAAAGAATGTTTCACGTACTTCTAACTTTAAAAATTGATCTAGAAATATCTAGAAATTCATACGTACACTCACTCAATTATTGGTGGATGTGTCAGATCGATCCGGAGATTCGAAAAAAACAGATATGAAGAAAAACATACATACATAGAAGTACAGATCAATTGGTGGTGATTTGATCTCATTGCAAACCCTTTGCAGCATACAGGAGGCCTTGACACCGGATCCTGGTTGGAAACCTGTGCGCTACTGGTAGTAGCTCGCATACGTGCTTCAGACTGACTGAGTATGCCATAGTAGTAGCTCGCATGCGTGCCTCAGACTGACTGAGTATGTTAAACAGACTGGCTGGGGGCCAGCACTTTGTCACGGCTCCCCTGCCCTCACTTCTCTACTTCCCCACCCACCCACCCCTGGCCCAAGCTTTTTTGCCCCGGACAGGCCCCGCTGTTCTTTCTTTTTGCCTTCAGCCAAACAAGACTGCAGCAGCAACGGACCGTCGATATTCAAAACTTCCCTCACCCCCCGGCATCAGCAGCAGCTCCAGCGACTTGTGCATTACACAGAAGACTAGAGGTTGAGATCATGACTTCTCTCATGCTCTCCTGCAGCTGTTCTGTCTCCTTGACCACCTCCAGAACCCTCTTTGTTCTCCCTTCCCTCACTGTGGGCCCTCCAACCTTTTCTAGGACAGACTCAAACTCCCGGAGCTTGTTCGTGCTAGATTGGGGAACGGGGCCTGATACAGTGGGGAGGGGGAGGATCTCAGGAAGCTCTGCACAGACAGCAGCAACCCCAGAGGAGACGTCACGGGACCGTCTCCTCATGTAAGCGAGACGGGCTTCGTCGGGCGTCCACGATCTGCCTCTTCCATTGAACCCACTACGGTTCACATGAGGAAGTGTGACGTCGTCCTTTGGATACACATGAGAGATCGAAGGGTCCAAATCCATCTCGGGATCCTCCCAACTGACCTCTGAACCAGCCCTGATCCCCCTCCCCTCACGCGGTCGACCCTGGAGAGACAAGAGCTCCCCGTTAGGTCCCGAAATCGACCCCCCACTCTCCCTTCTGTTCCCACTCCCTCGTCGCCCCTGACGTCCCCCCAACTCTCCCGCCGTTGCTCTGGGAGGAGTGCGGATGGCCTCCATTGACGCAGCCACTTGTTGGAGGGCTGAGGGGTCCACTGAGGGAGGAGGCATGCGTCTCTGAGGGAGCTGTGGGTTGGGAGACGCTGAGGGAATCTGACTGGAAGTGACAGAAGGGTGGGAGGGGGGGGGAGCGGGTCTGTGTATGTTGGCAGGGGCGCGACTGTCTATAGGACGAGGACGGACTTCCCCGATGACGAATCTGGACTCCCTAGCAGGGGGAACGGCGGTTCTTCTTGCAGGGCCTGTGGAGATGGCGTTTCTCACAGGAGGGTCGGCTGAACGAACTCTCTGACTCGTTTTTTGTTTCTGTGCATCTTTTCGCTTCTGTCTGGTCATCCGTCTCTTTCTCCTTTCCTCTGCTTCGTCCGCAGGGAAGAGAAGAACTTCCGCCGAGCGAGAGCGGGTGAGAAAGACCGGAAGATTATGTGGGGGCTCTTCAGGTTTTCGGTTTTGGGGGAAAGGGGACAGAGAAGGAGGAACGCGCATCGAAATTGTCTGACTGGCGGCGTCGCGATACTTAGGGCCTGGAGGCACAGGCCCCGCCCCTGTTCTTCCGTCTCCTTCCCTCTCCTGCACATCCCCACCCTTTCTTTCTCTCCCCTCCCTTGCCCCCGACTCCTGCGGAAACGACCCCAACCGACCGACCGAATGACCTCCTCTAACAAACCCCCCTTCAACCCGTCTCTCTGGTCCCTTCATTTCTTCTCCCCCGTCTCCTGCAGATCTGTTCTGACGAGATTGAAGAAGGGAAAGGGAACGAGGGGGAACGCGAGTCTGAGGAAGACCAGACAGTCCGGATGTATTCAGAAGGCGGGCGTCTGGAGATGCACCCACCCCCAGGGCCTGTCTGAGGCTCTGCTGAGTCCTCAACAACGGATTTCCAACAGAAGAGCGAGACAGACCTAGATAGGAACGCTCACTCTCACCCGGGGGGACTCCAACCCCCCCATGGCCGAATAGAGTCCCCACAGCATTCTGCAGAGGCTGACCGGATTGCCGGGACATTTCAGACTGTTCCCTTGCGGGACTGCCCTCACACAGATTCAAAAAGAACCTTCCGAACTGAGATCTGCTGTCAGCACGACTCCCTCTCGACACCCTCGACGACCCACCATCCGATCCCTCCACAGCATTCCCCCCCCGTCTGTCAGCATTATTCGGCAGAGGGAAGGCAGACGCAGGGTTTGCTTGGGCTCTCAAAGCCCCAAAAGGAGTGCCCGACAGAGGATGCCACCCACCTCCTGGTGTGTCTGCATCCATCTGGGCAGACGGGCTGCTGTGCTGAAATGAAGAGTTCTGCTGACCCACCGGATGGCCAGACCGGAGTGAGGGGGAGCGGGGAGGGGGGGAAATGGAGGAGGCCCCCGATTGGCTCGGAATGTCCTCATTTTCCTCCTCTTCCTCGTCGCTGTGACCGGAGCGCTGAAGGAACGCTGGAAGTTGAAACTGTCCTTCTGCCTCCTCTGTCTCATCTTCCTGCCTTTCTTCACCCTCAACCCCCCCGTCTCTCTCCGCCTCTCTGTGGACAGGCAGAGACGGTTGACGAACGTCTCCTCGAACCACTCCTCCCATCTCTCCATGCACATTGTCCTCACCCGGTCTGGGAGACGAGGGGGCAGAGACCCCCCCACGGTTGTCAACTCCCTCCCCAACATCATGGAATGAAGAGTCGGAGTCGGAGTCTGAGGAGGCATCGCTCCCGTCTCCTTCCCCATCACCTCCACCCCCAGCTGCTGCCCTCTGGAGAGGGGGTCCGGAAGGGCGGAGACGGAGAGACTCACCCTCCTCCTCTTGGACGGTTGCTTGGAGGGGCTGTTCTGCGGACGGCTCGGCAGATGGGATTGGGTTCTCGGTTCCCGTTGCAGCACGGGAAGGGGCAGAAAAGAGACGGGGGGGGGAAAGGGATCGACCTGCTTGTTGTCTTTGTGGGGGAGAGTTTTGGCTTCCATCCCTTCCCCCCATGCAACTCGCAGGGGTCTCATCAGCATCAGGTGCTTCAGAGGGATTTCTGCTCAGGAGACGCGCAGCCGGGCTATGCCACTTCGAGAAAAAACGGGCGACGCCGCTCAGAATCCCCCTACTGCCAGAGTCTCCCCCCGGGGAAACACCCCCACTTTGTATCGGGCTTTCACCCCCACCCTCAGAGCGGGGATTCTCAAGACGACCCTCACCTTTGTCCTCTTCCCCACTCACATCCCCTTCTCCTTCTGTTACTGAGGGCTCTTCCGCGATCTGAACCATCGAAACGGGGTTGGGAGAGGGAGACGATAGGTGAGAACAGGAACCGGGAGGAGAAACAGCTGCGTGCCTTGCGCTTGTGCGGACAACTCCAACACCCTCTCGCATTTGGGGGAGTTGAGTACGGGATCGGAACAACACTTGACTCTCTGTATTCCCTTCCTCTTCTTTCTCTTCTCCAACTTCTTCTTCTTCTTCCTCCGTGTCCTCCCACTCATCCTCTTCTCCTTCTCCCTCCTCTCCCTCCTCTTCCATCTCAGCAGAATCGGCCGAACCGTCAGACACGATATCGAGTACCGTCTCCTGAACAATTTCTTCCCCCTCTTCCTCACTTTCTCTTTCGTCATCGGCACCCCACATGTCTTCTTCCTCTTCCTGTGGGTTGTTGACGGCGAGAGGGATGCCTCGCTGCTGCGCCTCTTCATTCCCCCCTTCGTCTTCCTCTTGCTCGCTCTCTTCCTGATCAGTTGCCCTATCCTGACCTCCTTCAATGGGACGGATATCGGCCTCTGCCTCTCCACCACTCTCCTCCTCGCTTTCTCCTTGCTGCTGCTGCAACTCAAATTCCTGCAGAGACAGGGCCCTCTCCTCTCCATCGTTGTAGCTCTCGGAAAAACCCTCATGCTCTGCCTCCTCTTCTTTTTCTTCTCTTTCTGCCTCTCTTTGCGTCTGTTCCGGGACGCGGCGGGAGGGCGAGAAGAATCTGATCGCTCGGAACAGAGAGGGAGACTCAGACCGCGCCTGCCTCCCCCCCTCCCTGCCAGACTCAGACACCCCCCCGTCACCATTGACGGAAGCGGCCCTGTTGACACCCCTGCCACGCAGGAAGGGAGACAACAACAGACGCTGCACACGCTCCCGAATGCCCCCCACGCTGCCCGTGCTGGGAGCAGCAGGAGATGGAGGTGAGGTTTCTTGCCCCTCCCCTTCAACAACGCCTTCATTCTCACCATCAACTTCAACTGCCCCCCCTTCTTCATGCAAGTGAGACGGAGACGCTGCCTCAGGAGAGACAGGAGGTGCAGGTGCAGGAAAGGAAGCAGAAGGACCCCTGAGGGGGGAGACGGAGGGACTGCGATTGTCTCCCGTCTCCTCTGGTGACCCGTATCTCCTGTCTCCTGATGCTCGGGGAGGGGAGACAATCGATGAGGGGGCTGCAGGAGGAGCGGAATCTCCGGCAGGGGGGGAAAGAGGGGGAGGAGTGTGAAGGGAGAAAGGGGGCGCCTGTCCTCTTCCTTCAGTTTCAGACACCTCTGAATTCTCCTCTGTTCCATCAACCCCCCTACATTCTTCTGCCATCTCATTTCTCTCAGACATCTGTTCACTCTCACTTTGCCCTTCTTTGTTTTCCTCTTCCACCAAACTTTCGCCCTCTTCCCCCCCAGAAAGACCGTTATGCGACCTCTCAAGACTCTCTTCGTCTGCCTCTCTTTCCGTCCCACCACTCTTCTCTTTTTGCTCTTCCGAGTTCTCCCCCGTTCCTCTTTCTTCCTCATTCTCGTCTGCTGGAGGTCTGGCATTCAGTGTCTTTTCTTCCTCCCTCCCATCAAGAGAACTCTTTTGCTCCGGCTGCTCGTCCTGGTTGGTCTCCGCTCGCTGAGGAGCCTGCTGACGAGACGGAAAGAAAAAGCGGAACACAGAGGGAGACGCAGACCGCTGCCTGCCCCCTCTTGTTGCGGAGTCCTCCACCCCTCCATCGTGAACGGCAGACGAAGTTTTGCTAACACCACGACCCCTGAAGGGAGACGCGAAGAGACGCTGCACACGCTCGCGAATCCCCCCTACGCTGTCGGGACTCGGCGCGACGGGAGACAGAGGGGATGCATCCATCGCCTCCCCGTCAACTGCACCTGCCTCCGCTTCTTCCTGCAGGCGGGATGGCCGACGCTCAGGAGAGACAAAAGGTGCAGCAAAGGAGGGAGAAGGGCCCCTGAGGGGGGAGATGGAAGGACTGCGATTGTCTCCCGTCTCCTCTGGTGAGCCATCTCTCCTGTCTCCCGATGCTCGGGGAGGGGAGACAATCGATGAAGGGGCTGCAGGAGGAGCGGAATCCCCGGCAGGAGGCGGTGAAAGAGGGGGAGGGGTGTGAATGGAGGAGAAGGGAATTTGTGGGGTCTCCTCAGAATCTCTGCTGCACTGTTTTTCCTCGTCGTTTACTCTGCGTTGATTCCCCTCGTTCGATATCCCATCCTCCTCCTCCTCCTCCTCCTCGTCGTCTATCTCACCTCCCTCCTCCTCCTCTTCGGAAAGGCAGCTGCCCTGATCGCGTCGGAGGGAGTCCTCAGCGACTTGAGATTCGGATTGTACCTCTTCCTTCTCCCTCTCTCCTTCCATCCCCTCCTCTTCTGAGCCATTTTCGTCTCCCTCTTCCTCCCCGATTGACCCTCGGGGTTCATTTTCTCTTCTCTCACCACCCGATGCGGTGGCAAGAATTGGGGCTCCTCTTGGCAGTCCTTCCTCGTTCTGTTCGTGATTCTCTTCCTCTGACTGCCCTTCCTCCTCGTTATTTTCCTCAAGCGTTTGTTCTTCCCCTTCATTCTCTCCTTCTTGCTGCTGCTGCTGCAACTCGAATTCCTGCAAAGACATGGCCCTCTCCTCTCCATCGTTGTAGCTCTCGGAAAAACCCTCATGCTCTGCCCCCTCCTCTTCTTCTCTCTGTGGTTCCGGGACGCGGCGGGATGGAGAGAAGAATCTGAGCGGCGCTCGGAACAAAGAGGGAGACTCAGACCTCGCCTGCCTCCCCCCCTCCTTGCCAGACTCAGACACCCCCCCGTCACCATTGACGGAAGCAGTCCTGTTGACACCCCTGCCACGCTGGAAGGGAGACAACAACAGACGCCGCACACGATCCCGAATGCCCCCCACGCTGCCCATGCTGGGTGCAGCAGGAGACAGAGGCGAGGTTTCTTGCCCCTCCCCCTCAACAACGCCTTCATTTTTACCATCAACTTCAACTGCCCTTCCTTCATGCAAATTAGACGAAGACGCAGCCTCGGGCGAGGCAGAAGGAGGAGCAGGAAAGGAAGGCAAAGGGCCCCTGAGGGGGGAGACGGAGGGACTGCGGTTGTCTCCCGTCTCCTCTGGTGTCCCGTCTCTCCTGTCTCCCGATGCTCGGGGAGGGGAGACAAAAGATGAGGGAGCTGCAGGAGGAGCGGAATCTCCGGCAGGGGGGGAAAGAGGAGGAGGAGTGTGAAGGGAGAAGGGAATCGCTTTGGGCGTTGGTGTCTGTTCCTCTTCATCTTCTTCCTCCTCTGTTTGCTGCTTGGAGGCATCTCCTCCCTCCTCTCCTTCTGACTGACTGACCCCTTCCTCTAGAATGCGGCGTTGGTGGGGAGACTGTTCTTCTGCGATGGGATGCTCTGACAGCTTTCTTTCCTGTTGATCGTCTCCTTCGTTCCCCGCTTCTCTCTCTTCCTCCATCTCCTCTACCTCACCCCTCCCGACTTCCTCACGATCTGTGACAGATGAAGAAGAAAACCGAGAACTCTCTTCTTCTTCTTCTGCCTCTGATGCTTTCAACGACTCGTCCAGGGAAGCAGAACTCCCCAGGTCACCGTCAGCTCTGGGCTGAGGGGCAGAGAAAGACTCAGAGGCCTGTTTTGAGGAATTCTCATTCTGTCCAGAAACCCTGTCAGCATCTCTTAGAGAGACGCCACTGAGGCATCTCTCTTGTTCCTCACTCTTTTGACCTCTCTGCTCGTCTTCTTCAGAAGAGGGAGAAGACGAAGAAACAGAGTCGTTCTGTTCGTTCTCGTTTACCAATTCTCTCCCTCCCTCAGGCTCAATGCGAACTTCACTGACGCTCTCTGCCTCCTCCTCAGAAGAACACGAGGAGGAAGACGCCTTCTTTTGGCTCCCTTCATCCAAACTTGCCCCCCCATCCTCCTCATTTTTTTGTGGTGGGCAGAGGCGGTTCAAAGGGACAGTCTGAGAGGGGGTGATTTCGCTTTCCTCTTCCTCGCTGCTCTCTTCCAATTCTCCCCGCCCCTCCCCTTCTTCTTCTTCGGCCTGGCTTTCAGAGGAAGAGGAATCTCCCTTCTCTGCTTCCTTCTTTCTCTGATCCGTCTCCTCTTCCCTTTGCCGTCTCGATTCAAATTCACCCAGGGAAAGAGCCGTCTCCTCTGCGTCGTCACAGCTTTCCAACGAACCCTCACTCTCATTCCCATCCAATTCTTCCCTCTCTGCCCTGCGGAAAGAAGTAAAAGAAAACAAGTCACGGAAATTTGGTGCGGAGGCAGAGCGACCCTGACTTCCTCTTCCTCTCTCACGCCCTCCCTCCCTTTCCTCGCCCTCCACGCCTTCTGACGTGCTTCGGCCCAGACCCCCAAAACCACTCCGACCCCGCGCGCCTCCAAAGGAAGCGAACAACTGCCGGAACAGCCCTGCCTCCTGCGAGCCCTCCTCTCCGTTCTGCGACAAGGGGGAAGGAAGAGTGTCAGCTTCCTGACAACTCCCTGCTGAATCTTCTGCTGCATTTGAATCCCGAACGGGGCGTTGGGGGGATGGGACTGCCTGCCCCTCTCCTGCAGCGTCTTCTCTCTCGGACACTGCCGACCCTTCGGACCCCGCTGCGTCCTCCACAACCTCATCACTGGGAGTGGAAACGTCGGATTCGGAGCTGTCGGTGGCATCACGCAGGGGGGCAGGATTCTGTTGCGGGGGTGCTGGGAGATCCGTTTCCTCTGCAGGTAGACTTTCTGCATTCCCCCCCTCTGTATTCGGGGGGGAAGGGACTCCACGATTCTGCCGAGACGGAGAGGAGGGAGCAGGGACAGAAGCTGAGCGGATCTGCCGCGAGGCGGGTGATGCTCCACGACTGTCATTGGCAGTGGATCGGTTCAGCCTTTCTTCTATCTGCCTGGCAAGAAGGGCCACGCGACTTCCCTCTCGCTTGGGACTCTGTGATGAATCTGCAACCCTAAAGGGGGGAGGGAAGCGGTTCGGTGACAGAGTGCCCGGATGATTCGGAGACGAGACGGGGGGATTGTCGTCAGAAGGAGAGGCCTGAAGAGAGGCTCTTCCTCTTTGTCCTTGGGAGCGGAGGTTGGGGGATGGAGACGATGCGGAGGGAGGCTGGGCACTGGATGATGAAGCTGCTTCGACTCCCTGTCTGAAGGGAGAGGGAGCATTTGATGCAGCATCCGATGCATCTTCAGCGCTGCGCTTACTCCCCCTGACTGTTGGTGACACGGTCCCATCATCGTCCCGTTCGTGTGCCCTGACAGGCGACACGGAGGCGCTGCGTCGGTCTCTCTGTGTGGACACGCGAGAAGACGGAGACTGTCCTCCTCGTCCCCCGTCAGACAGCAGGGGATTCACTGGAACAGAGCTGCTGCGTGTGGGGCGAGGCTGAGTGCGAACAGCGTTGGTCTCCTCGAAGAATTTGGTGAGTTTGGCGACTGTGCCCGCTTTGTTGAGAGGAGATCGGGGAGGGGGGCTGTTGGAAGCTTTAGAAGGTGAGTTGACAGAGGAGGAGTGAGGTGACAGAGGGGGTGGGGGGGGCGGGGGGGCCATCTGCCCGCTGGGGGATGCAGCCAGAGAAGACGGCGCTCTGGAAGCAGAAGGAGAAGAGGGTCTCTTCCCCCGCTGGGTTTCGGTGTCTTTGCCTTCCCCTCTCTGGCCTCTTGCCTCCTGCTCTCTTGGTCCTGTGCCAACTTCTGCTGGAGGCATCTCCCCGTTCGGGATGGATCGGCGGACCCGTGCAGGGGATAGGCCCTGCAAAGCAAATTGCTCAAGGTCAGCTTCCAGGTCCCCTGAGGACGTCATCTGCCTGAGTGGAGGAGACAGAGAGGCGCTCCGACGCTGTGGAGAGGAAGTGTGTGATGTGGGGGCGCGGACGTCCATGGCAGAGACGGACCTCTCCATGTTGGCGCTGCCCTGAGTGGAGTGGAAAGGGAAACCTTCAAAGCTCTGTCGGTTCAGATTGGCCCCCCTGGTCGCTCTCGAGGGGCTATCTGCCGATCCTGGAGAGGACTTGAACTGATTTCTCAGTGCAGACACTCTCCTCATGGCCCCCCCCTGCTGTCCTTGGCTTGACGCAGAGGCAGAGGGAGTGTTCTGCAGAAGGGACGAGAGAGACGGAACACAAATGTGAGATGAAACAAGACCGACAGACAGATGGACAAAGTCGGGTAAGACCTCATGCTTCCTGGGACAGGCAGAAGGACATCCCACCAAACAAACAAACAAATAAACAGACAAACAAGGAAAGAAAGAAAGAAAGAAAGAAAGAAAGAAGAGACTTTTAGACGGGAGAGTGAGGCTACACAACAAAAGGGAAAAAAGGAAGCCTGACCAGGAGTCCTCACACGTGCACAAAACTTACTCGACCAGACCTTTTCTTCTCTCTTCTTTGTTCTCTTTTTCTTTCTTCCCTGTTGGCTTTGCATCCACCACACACAGACCACCAGGCAACATCTCTCCTTTGCAGGAGACAAACAGACATTCCCTGCAACATCTCTCCTTTGCAGGAGACAAACAGACATTCCCTGCTGCCACCAGACACTCACTCAAAAAGGCGAAGAAAAGAAGATCGAGAGTTCCTCTCTGACCTGTTGGATGCCCTCGAATTGTTTTTTCAAATCATTCACAGAGAGCTTTCTGCCCACGGAGGGTGCCTCACCGCCCTTCGCCTCCTCCCTCTTTGTTTCTGCCTCAGCAGAAAGAGTATCGGTACTTTCTTTCCCCCCTTTCCTCCCTTCAGCACCCCCATCTCCAGCGCTAGACTTCAGTTCAGCGTCAGGGGTGACCTTTGCAGGACCGGGAGGGGAAGAGGAGGAACGTCGCTCCTGAAGCCTGCTTGGGGATCTGGGGGGACCATTTGGATTCTGCAGATGCAGAGACAGACAGGCCGATAGGTGGATGGATGTATGCATTAACTGGTACACACACTCAGACGGAGATGCACACAAAGCTTGTCTGGAAAACGTGCCGTCCAACGTGCCATCTACAAACAGACAGACGGACACATAGATTGTATGGTCCGGCGGACCGGCGGACGGACGGGGACACACCCACCCATACACACACACACACACACACACACACACACTTAGTCGCTTCCAGACGAAAGAAAAACGACGGAACGACAGATAGACAGAGAGAGAGGCAGCCCTCCACGCGGCAAGATAGGGAGGGGATTGAAAGAGGAGCCCTCCGCGTGAAAAGAAGAGGAAAACATCCACCCCTATAGTTGTCTGCAAGAGCTGAACAGCTCTCAGTCAGTAAACAAAAAGAAGAAAAATCACCTACACACCTGCTGATTTGCCTCGAATTTTTTCTTCAAGTCGTTCACGGAGAGTCTTCTCTCGACCCCCCTTGTTCCACTGCCTTTTCCCTCTCCCATCTCTTCAGGGGCCCCATCTGCCTGTGCGCTTGTCTGTTCAGCATCAGGAATCGACCTCGTTGGACCGGAGACCGAAGAGGAAGAAGAAGAGGATGAGGAGGGTCCAGCCTCAGACGGCGTGACTGGGGACTTGGAGGTGTCTTTTACAGTCTGCACACACACACACACACAGAGAGAGAGAGAGAGAGAGAATTCCTTGTTCTTTCCCTCTTTTTCATTTCCGAAAGGAAGAGGACGAACGGACAGACCGACAGGGAGGCAGAAAGACAAACAATTGAGAGACAAGCTGAGATATTGTAGAGTAGGAGCTGCATTTCTTCCTTCTGTGAAGCTGATTTCAATACACGTCATGACACCCAACCCAGTCACTCGAGTGTCGACAGACAGGATCAAACTCTCCCTCGTCCCCCCGTCTCACGCACTCACTCGAACTGACTCACACTTTCACTTCTCTCAAAGGACTCTCTGAGCTCCTTCACAGATCGGCTTGCGTTCCTCTGAAGGGACAGGGGCGAAGAAGATGCGCCCTCCTGCAGAGCTCCCTCTCTGTCCCTCTCTCCTGCACCTGCAGATGCTGCAGAAGTCTGTGGAGCTGCTGCTGCTGCTGTAGGGTTCCTCTGAAGCCATTCGGCGACTCTGCTTCTCCCTTGACCTCCCGCACTCCGAAGAATTCCCGGACGCAGAGATGGTGGTCCATCATCGCCTTCTGCATCAGTGTCCGTCTGCAAGGAGGATTCGGGTGAAGAGAAAAGGAGGACAGACACAGTGAGCACGGAATGTTGAGAGGCATGACACATCGCATGAAAAAAAAGGGCGCTCGCACTTGGACACAAAACTTCTAGATTGAAACAGTTGCTTGCAGACCCGGAAGAATGTAACCACCTGAATACGGACTTGCGGCGAAAAACTGCACTTTCCCTTCCCAATTTCCCTGCTCTCTTCTTAGACAGGTCCCCGGGGAAACACGAACAAGGACGGACGAATGAGACGACACAACACAGCACCAGAAAAAAACAAAAATGAGCGTTCCGCCAACAGACCGAGAGGATCTGCACTTGCATACCCAAGGATACTCGCGCCTTCCTTTCAATTTTGCTGACCAAACCCATTTGTAGGGAGTCAGAGTGTTCATGTTCTCTGAAGGAGTAGAGACAAAACGACAAGAAGGAGAAGGGAAAAAACAACAAGCACACCGGAGAGATACAAAGAAAAACAAAGTCTCCGTGACTGACCTCCCCTCCGGATTTCCATCCACCGTCCTCTTGATTGTCCTTCTTGGGCTCAGTGTTCGCACAGTCTGCTGGATCGGCTCTAGACCCAGCCTCCTCCTCTCTCTGTACCTCTGCATCAGGAGAGACCGAGGCAGAGGGGGGAGAGGCAAGGGTCCTCTGGGGAATACCAGAGGATGAAGAGGAGACGGGTTCCTTGGGGTCTTGTGTTGCGGTTCCTTCTGCTGTGCGACCTCTCGCTCCCTCGTCTCTTCCCCTCTCCTCAAAGAGAGCACGCTTCTGGGAAACGTTCAGGGTAGATACAGACGAAGAAGAAGGACCCGAGAGTCCCCCCTTCTCTTCTCTCCCTTTTGTTGATACAGGTGGAGGTTGCTCCTCATGCTGCTGCTGTGAGGGCAAGGGGGGTTTTTCCGATTCAGAGGCTGAGACTGGAAGTTCGTTCAAGGGGGTCGTTTCAACTTTCTTCTTCTCCTCCCTCTCTTCGTTTGCTGCTGCACTTTTTTTATCTTTCATTGACGTGCTTCCCTTTCTCTTCGCATGTTTCTGCCTAGAGTGCGTGGATCTGGAAGGAGACACACCACCCGAATTCCCTGCCGACAGTGCAGAAGACCTCCTGCCCTCTCTCTGCAATCTAGAACCTCTCCCGTCTCCAGAACGGTTCCCGAGAGAAGACTCGGACCCAGAGTATGAACCTGAAATACGAGAGTTAGCAATGGACGTGAAAGACCTTGAAAAGAGAACGGGATCGCGGGGAGGGGCAGCCACTCTCCCGCTCTGCCCCCGCGCTCTGCTACTGCCAACTACCCCTCCCTCTTCCCCCCCACCCTCCTGTACAAGCATGCCAGCAGCAGAGCCCTTCCTACTCTCTTTCCGACCTCCCGAAGTGTCCAGAGCTTTGAGGGTGTTTCCCCTCAGAGAGGGTCGCGAGGGTGCACCCGATCCTGCTCTTCTTCTGGATGATATCTCACTCCCCCTTTCTGTCCCGTCATTTTCGGATGGGTGAGATTCTTTCTTCTCATTTCGTCTCTCTTTCTTCCCTCCTCCTCTCTCCGAAGACTTCTTCTTGCTAGGGGAAACCTGTCCTTGTGCTGATACCGAGGCAGCAGACAATGACGGAGGGGGAGCTTGCTCTCTCACTTCTTCTTCTCCTTTATCTGCAGGCCTAGTATCCTCCTCTGCCTCTGCCTCTTCCTGTGCAGACACAAATGAAGATGACTGAGGAGACGGCGTGGGCACACCTGCTGAAGGAGGCATGGGGGCAAGACGAAGGGCGGGGGAGCGTCCGCTTTCGTGCTCTCCCCCCTCAACTGCCCTTGCGGCCGTGCCATAAATCGGCAATGGGGGCGCAACCCACCCAGACGGCCCTCGCCCTAGACGTGTGGATGGTTGTTGTTCAAACTGTGCAATGCGATCCCTCACCCCCACAGAAAAGTTCTCCTCAGACCCCCTCACCTGGATGCGATTCTCTCTTCCCCCCCTTCCTCCCTGCGCTCTCAGAGCGCCATTCCGAGCATGCAGTCCCTCAGTATCTGAGGCACTTGAGCGAGGGGACCCCAAAGGCATTCCTCCTGAACCTTCTGCTGACGGGACGAAATCAAACACCCCCGTCCCAATGCCGGTGTCTCGTCTCCTCCCTCCCAATGCAGATGCAGAAGGATCAAGGGAGGTCTGAGTCCCGCTCCCTCTGGGATATCGAATGTTCAGTGCACCCGCCTGACTGCCCTGAGGCCTCAGAGAGGCCCTCCGCAGTGCTAACTCAGCATCGGCTGATGCCTCATCTGGGAAGTACTTTCGCACTTCCGATCTCCTTCTCGATGCGTACTCGAACCTCTTGCGAAAATCTGTGTCAGAAGCAGAATTGCCGCTATTTTGGGGCAACGGCGCGACAGCCAACGCGTGCTTCTGTGCAATCTCGTTGGATGCTCTGCGGTGTTTTGAAGGAGCAAGCTTAGCAAGGACTGTTCTCCCTATGTTCTGCACACACTGAATGGCATCCTGTCTGCACTGCTCTTCGAAAGAGACCTCCTCCCTGTTGTTCCCTCCCTCTCTCTCGTGCTCCTCACCCTCTGCGTTGTCCTCTGATACCGTACCAGACCCCCCCTCGGAGTCCCCCCTAACACCTGAGGAACAAGAGTCCGACCTGGCATCTGCATCCCTCTCTCTAACCTCTGTGAGAGAGGAAGCCGCCCTGATCTCACGGGACCCTCTCGGACGTTCAGGAACGGTCTGAGAGTTGAACCACCCAGGGAAATCGCACATCTGTACCCCGCCTCTCTTTCTGTCGAGAGGTCGCACATTTCTCTTCGGGCTGCGACCTCTACGACTGCCCTCACCACGTTTTTTGCCCTGTTGTCCTCCACCTCCAAACCTGGGCAGACACGCGAAGGGCCCCCTTCTGGTGGGAAGAGAGGACGTTCTCTTGGTATCTGGGTCCTCCCGACTCTCCACCAACTCTCTGGGAAGGCGGAGAGGGGCATGTACAGGAACAGAGGACCCCCTCGGGCTTCCACCCAGTGGTTTGTTTGATGGTTGTTCGTTGTGTCCGTCTGCCGACTGAAACAGCTGGGAACTGGAAGAAGCCGAGGGGTCGTGTCCCTGTTGTTCCTCCGGAGAATGATGAATGCCCTCTCCACCTGACATATCAAGAGTGCTGCAGAAAGAGCAGAGGAAGAAGGGGGGGGAGATGGAGATGGGCGGGGAAGGCCAGAATGTTGCAAACAAATGATATGTTCTCCCTGTTGGGCATCCAGGAAAGAGAGTTTCTTACCTTCCTGTTGCACGACTCGGTTTGAGTGGGGCTAGCGTGGCACCCCTCCCACTGTCAGAAGATTCACTGTCACGCCCTCCCAGACGAGGTTTCAAGAAACCGTCATGAGAGGAACTGAACGCTTCCGCAGCGTCGTCCGTCATTTTTCCGCCTTCTTCTTGAGAGATGAAGGTTGTAGGTAAGAAGTTCTGAGTATCTGTTGCTTGACTGGTTTTGCTTAGAAATCGAAAGACACCCCTATCAGACTGTTCAAGTGCCGCTTGCGGCTGTGAGGTCTGACGGTTTCACTTCAATGAACGACTCCAACGATAAGCGATTAGAAGCCTTCACAACTTGGGAAGGCCGACAAGAGATCCAGAATGATCCAGGTATACGAGTGCGCACGCGCGTGCCCCTTCTGGTCACACACATGCACCGTATGATGCACGACTGAAATGCTCCCGGGGAGCATGCCGTGGCCCCCACAAGTTCATGAACTGTTGAATTTCGTTGGCCGGCTCTGCCGGCGGCCACAGTATCTGATTGGTTGATCTCCGGTCGATCTATATTGCAACCTCGCAAACTTTTGGCATATGTACTTGAGCTTATTCATATAGGGGGGTACTACCACTTTTAACATACCGTCGGCCGGGGGCCACGGCATCGCCGCGTGACACAATTTTCCGGGTGAGTGCCTCGGTCCCGGCCCAGAATCCGCAGGAGGCTGCCTCTTTGCATATATGCATGCATGATCGCGCCCCAAGGCCTGGGCTAGCTGCAGGAACATCGCCTCGGGGGGCAGCTCGGCATTGCCGAGATCAGCCAAAAGGCCCTGAGATCCCACGTACTCGCATAACGCATTTTTTCATTTGTAGGGGGTGGCTAGGCACCGGAGGCCTGGCGGGCCGGGCAGAGGGTTGAGACTAACTGTTGTCTCTCTGTCTGATTCACATGACATAGTATATCACTATTTATCACCTTTCATCGCCTTGGATGATCAGGTGGCAGTTGAAGTTGTTGCTCAATGCAGCTCAAAATTATCTAGCCTATAATCTAGGATTATCAGACTTGTATTATCCTTAATTATCCTGTAATGCTAAAACAGAAAGTGTTCTCATCTCCCTTAATTGTAAGGAAAGGTGATGACTAAAAAGAACTTTGTCTGTCTTTATCTGTCTTTCGATATCTCTCTTCAATTTTAGCTTTAATTTCTCTCTTATCATGAATATTAGATCATACATGAAATCGAAAGTAACAAATCTTTGCATTGAACACCTAAAAATAATTGTACTGAGAAAACATGATTTCTTCACTGGACAATTTAAAAACCCAGTAAAAAATTATTTTAAAAACCATTAATAGAACAAATGTAAATTAATTTCGTATACACTTAAAAAAATTCATTAACTGCAGCTATTGCAAGCTGCGGCCTGCAAATAATGATACATCAATGTACATCAGTGGCAACTCTTTAAAAAATAGATTATATTCATAAGAATTGCTTTCACACACAATCTGAACGGCTATTGAAACGGGTATGCCAATTGAAGGACGAAACAGTGGCAAACACGTCATTCTCCCACCACCGTCTGCATGTCCTCTCTCAGGTTCTGCAGTGCTTACACCCCTGCATCTAACCGAACAGCGTCCAGTACCCCCCCCACATTGTTTTCGTCTGTCAACCACGCGAGTCTGCCCTCCAGCAGGACCTCCGGCAGCTCCTTCAACGACTCGTCCACCTGCGCCCTCGCAGTGTAAAGGTCATCCAACCCGATTTGGATGTGCTCCTCCCAGGGGATCTGCATTACTCAGAAGTCAAAATACAGAGAAGAATGCTTCCATAACAGACACAAAGTGAAACACAACTGCATCATCAGTGTACACACACACACGCACACACACACACACACACACACGCACCTACACGCACACACACGCACACGCACACACACACACACACACACACACACACACGCACGTACGCACACACACACACACACACACACACACACAAACGCTCGAAGCCTGAAGGGAGTTCACGATCTTCGTCCGACCCAATCCGGCCGGAAACCCTCTAAGACTTCCCCGTGTGTCATCACGAGCCAAGTCCCTTCGCATCCATCGGAAAGGAAAGTGCTTCAACAACTGTCTTTTCCCCTGCATGTGCATTTGCCTGGATCCGTGCATGTACTCTCCAAACCTACCAATCAGTAGATGACATGAGCTCATCCTGGAAACTTCCTCTTCATTTCTTCCTCCACATGAATTTTCTTATCTCGTCAGGGTCTCTCTCTGCCTACACATCCATGCATGCATGCATGCACACCGCGAATTGCTTGTCAGAGCATTAATTTTCGACCGACCTTCCCCAGCTCCTTGTCTCCGCCCCCAAACCCGTAACCCTTCATCGCCCTCTGTGCGAGGTTCTCTGCACCGTCCCAGACCTCCAACACTTTGCTCTTTGCAGTGTCACTGAGCTTGAAATTTCCGTTCAGCGTCTTGCTTAACCTGCAGTAGATAGATCGACAGCCAGATATTCGGATCGAGGATGTCTGGCACACACCGACTCGATCAGTTACATTTTCTTCAGCTGGAACTCCATCATGCAGAAGAAAATACAAATGAAAGAGCAATCACTCAAAATCCAAAGGAGCTATGTCAACTGATACGAAATCTTCCAGTCTTTTCATGAAGATTGATGCTGCTCTCTCCTGTGTCAAGCTTGACCTTCCGCTGTCTCTGCGTTCTTTGCGGCTGAGACCCGAGCACAGCACACACACTTACACATATGCGCGCACGCACACACACACACACACACACACACACACACGCACACACACACACACACACACACACACAAGCTCCGAGGTCCTGAGTGTGTCTGTTGAAGGAGTGTGCATGGTGGTCTCATGTTTGATAGCACTGGTTGAACAATCACAACCTTCATATGAATTTTGTATTAATAAACCATGCAGCAAAGCGGTCGCACCGGACTCACCAATTGTCTTCTTGTCCAGATAATTTCGCTGTGATTGTGTCCACTCCCTTTGAGGTCTCCAAATCGACCTCGCTGAGGGGGGGAAGGGGGTGGGATTCGCCGAGCTGTTCTGCCTTTTTCTTTTTCTTCTTGTAACCAGGGGGGCCGTCAAGCAGAAGCTCCAATTTCTCCACCAGTTCCGATGTCTCCTTCCTCCCCTTTTGAAGGCCCCCTTCCAAAAACCCTATAGCGTTCACTGTCTGGGTGATACCTCCGTATGCCTTTGAGACAGTCTTCATTAACATGTCTGAAAACACCGATTTCCACGCTACAAAGTCTTCTTCTTTTCCATATTCCGTGTCGATCGAATGTACTTCTGTGAGGTATTTGAGCTTCAGATCGATCAGACCGTTCACTTTTGACATGCCTTCGAAGAGATCCAATACCTCCGGTCTACCGCAGTGCTTCACCTTCCCAGTGGAGGCGGTAGTGAACGGACATTTTAATTTCTGGACAAGATATCCGATGCGGTTGAAATGCCTCTTGCGCTCCCAGAGTTGTAAGTACAAATTTTCCAAGTCTGTCTTCAAGTCAATCATGTTCTTCACCGCCTTTTCTTTGGACTCTGCACTTTTCTTTTCTTCCTCAGTCTCGCCCAGCAAATTCTTCAACCACCCAAAAATTGATTCGCGTTTCTCTTTCTTCACTGTCCCCTTCTCTGCAGCTGGCTCTGTCTTCTTCTCATCAACCAACTCCTCTCCATCAACCTTTTCCACTTCATGGTCGTCCTCCCCCACCCCCTCCGACTGCACCGGCTCTCCTGTGTACGAATCTATGACCACCCCTCCTGCAGCCCCCCCTTTGCCCGATTCCTCTTTTTCTTCCTTATCCTCTAAAGGAGGTAGGTGTCTGATCGACTCCTCGGCCAGATCGGGATCGAGTTCGATGGCTTTGAAGTGCAGGATCGCTACTTCCTCTTTGACTTTGAGGATGTGCTCGTGCACAGGTGTTGTGGCAAAAACGTTCTTGAACCTGCATGCAAAGGGTGCATGCATGAGTGCGATTTGTTTTTATTTGATCCTCCCGCCAACCATGGATCCAAAAAGGAGTCAAGAATAACATGGAGGGATGGGACGCGAGAGCAGAAAAAAACAAAAGAGAAGTCCGGAGGTGGGGAAAAACAAAGCAAACGATGAGAGTAAAAGCAATTGAATATCAAAGAGTTCACTCAGACAGGCACTCTGCGAAACCTGACAATGACTCCTATCATACCACAGGATTTCGCACTACCACCTTGCGTCTCTGCACTCTTTCTTTCAGCTAGCGAATTTGATCCAACTCACCAGATGTCTTTGCCCGTCTTTGCGTACTCCATCCATTTCTCCATCTCTTTCTTCCACGTCTCCACCGTGCCATCAATCGACTCCATCACCCCCGTCTCCTTCAATTTCTCCATCACTCCATCCCATTCAGAAGACCGAGTGACGGAGTCCGCCTGCCCGAAGACAGTCACGAGGGCAGAGGCGGGGTCTCCTTCGAGAACATCCAGGAGAGAGAGACACTGGTTGGACAAGTCTCGCAGGCCCTTGAAGAGCTTCACCTCTACCGTCTCCAGATGACTCAAAGCACCGATTGTGTGCTGGGCCGCTACATGCCTGCACGCAATGTTGGGGTCTTTGTTATCATGAGAGAGATGAGTCGTCTGCTTGTGGTGTGACGACCTCCCTCTCTCTCTCTCTCTCTGTGTGTGTGTGTGTGTGTGTGTGTGTGCATGTGTGTGTTCTTTTCATGGGACCGGACAGAGAATTAATATCGCTCAGGGATTCCGTAATTTGGTCAGTCCGTTGCTCGGTCGTTCCATCTTTGTCTTTCCTGTTTTCTGTGTGCATATGCGTTGCTGAATTCGTCTAAATATGGGACTAATATGCCTCTTGGTCTGCCTGCTTCCCTGCCTGAGCTTAGCTTCCATCCGAATGTCTCCTCTGCCTAGATACACTCACGCACGCACACACACGCGCGAGAGAGAGCGCGCGCGCGTGCTTCCTCACTCATTCACTCACTCACTGACTCACAGAAGGCAAAAGGCACTAGTGGAGTTTTGGTTTAGTGGATTGAGAGTGAGGCAGCCCCCCTGACGCCATCAAAGTCCCCTATCTTTTCTCGTGTACGCGTGTGTGTGCATGCATGCATTTCCGTTTCCACTGACCCGATCGGATTCCCTCCCTCTGTGAGGTTAAGCCCTTGTTGGGTGACTGCAGTCACAAGCAGTGCACCCATTTCCCATGCGAGCTCTTCGGGTATTTTCTTCTCCTTCAGGAACTCCTCTGTCCCTACCAGACCGTCCACCGTTATGTCGTATGTCTCCATCAGCCTCGCCAGGCCTGTGGACAGGAACATCTTCTCCTGCCTTGCCTCTGCCATGAGGGGAGTCTCGACCTCCGTCAGAGCACTCCACAAAAAGGTTGTTGTACCGAGGCGGGTACGGGCGGAGGATATGGTTTTGCAAAACTGGGTGGTTTTGAGAATATCGGGCGGGAGGTAAAAACGTTTGACCTGGTAGCTGTCCGATCTCTTCACTAGAGACGAACACATATCTGGCCGTGGGTGACCACTGTTGACATGGCTGAGTGCCTCAAAGAGTCTGTGCTCAATGTCCAGACAGAGGAAGAACGTACTAGGACACGCACGGGAGTCACAGAGACTGCAGGACTCTGGAGGTTCGAGTTTGGACACGAAGGTCTTGCAGGGATCGCATTGTTTGTTTCTTCTGGTGATCCCTGCACCGCAATACGTCTGGTCTCTGAAACCGTCTGACCCGTCCTTAGCAGGTTTCTGCAGCTGTTCGCATACTTGCTGTGGTGATGAGGGATTTTCATCGTCACTGGAGAGAAGACTCAAAGTCTTGGACCATCTGTCGGGGGATGAGCGCATCTCTCTGAATATTTTGCATCCCTCTGCGGCCTCCTGGGAGAGTGTGCCGGATGCATAGCAACGATTGTTGAGCTCAAACCGAGACGCAAACAGAGAATTGCAGAGCTCATCGGGGGTCTCCCTGCAGGCTTCCAGAGGAGGTTTGGGACACCCGGCGTTAGAGAAAATTCGGGAGCTCTTGTTTGAGGCAAGCTGAAGGGCCTCTGCTGAGGGGTACAGAAGCAAAGAAAACACAAGTCCGAACACAGACGGGAGCATCTTTGGGATTTGGGTCTGTCACTTCGAGTTGGAGACGGAAGAAAGGAACATCACATGCAATTTAAGACTCATTGAAGTCAAATCTGCTGCGAAGAGAGAGATCACCAGGGGTCTTTCTTTGCTGCTGAATTTTGTCTGCAGCAATGGAGTGTCTGTGCGCAACACTCATTGGCAAGAAGTCGCTACCAGACCGATGTTCGTACGATTCAATTATACGTACGTTCGTAAAATACATCGTAAAATTTAACATGCATGCATGCATTTTGCAATGATCGATGCATGCATCCGCGGTTGGGGACGGCGCCGAGGCAAAAATTCGATCGGGCCCATATGTAACGGGACACACCCAACTAGTTGGGTGAGTGCCTCGGGGGGCCTTTTAGGGGGTCGGCCATAATTTGATTGTTGCAAACCATCAGGGGCTTGGGCATGTCTTGCCTGCATGCATGCATGGGCAAGTGGTCGGCGGGGGCCACGGCAACGCGCGCAAAATGTGCTTTTCGGGACCGCATGCGCGCGGCTATATAATACATGCGAGTTACTTGAGGGGCCGGCACGCATCATGACGTACGTACGAGCGCGGAGTAATGCGATCGCGGCTCCGTGCGAGTTGCTTGAGGGGCACATTTTGGAATCAGGGCGACACCGTGACACACAGACCGACAGACACCGAACCCGGCCCCCAAAAATGAAAAAATGCGTTATGCGAGTGCGTGCGATCTCAGGGCCTCTCGGCTGATCTCAGCAGAGCTGAGCTGCCCCCCGAGGCGATTCGCTTTCCGCGGGATCGCTCTTACGCGCGGATCTTAATTTACGGGACTCTCATCGCCTCTCCGGGACACATGCACGCATGCATGGCCCTCATGCATGCACCAGATGCCCATCGCCTGACCTATAATACACTTCTCACAGTCTGAGGTAGAAAAAGTGTCCCCAGCGGCACCCGAGTCATTCCCTCGAGCTGGCACGCAGTGTAGCAGAGAGGTACATAAGTGACCAGCCAGGAGTGCCGTAATCTGGTCTGTGTACAGGTGTTTATACAGATACTTTTGGGGTGTGAATTCCCCCTCTCTGTCCCATCCGCCTCCTCGCACATATATACTCATACGCTGTCACGTGTGCCCCTCTGCTGTATACTAAATCGTTCCTCTCACCCCTCTACGCATTGAATCAGAATACGAAGCAGCACAATGCCGAAGGGACGGTCGAAGCACGGCGCAATGAAGCGCTCTGGCTCCTACAGGGCACGACTCTTCGACCTACCTGCCATTTGCATCCAGTTCGGGGCTTCTGCAAGTGACATGAAATGCTCAGCAATCAGGTCGGCCATTGGCTGTGTAGATAGATTGCGAGCCTGGGTATCGAACGACAGAGCCATGTGTATAGCTCATCATATGTCACCACCTGCGTTGCAAGCATCGCTTCGATACATATATACGCATAACGCATCTTTGGCTGCATGCATGCATGTACGTGTTCGTGCAGGTGGACTCTCCAGCAGCACCTCCACCAGACCCTCCACTTCAAGCCTGTGCACGCAAACTGCCTGAGTAGAGAGAGAATGCTGTACGTGTACTACAGGGAGGAGCTGGTCGATCAGGCCTTCAACGCCTTCTGCGCGTTCCCCCCTGAAGAAAGGGACTTTGACATGACAGCGTGCATCATCAGACACAAGTCCAGCACAGAGAAGGAAGTGGAGATCTCCCCCTCTGCTTCCTTTGCTGCTACGATTACAAGCACACTGGGAGTGCAGGAGAGAGGTGAGGGAGAGGAGAGGGGAGGAAGGTCGTTTGAGGAGGCGATAAGAGAAAGAGAGTCTGAGTACAAAGCGCGCCACCAGGCAAGAAGAGCAGATGGCGATGTTAGTGCCGACGGAAGGACAGAAGGAAGGGCACAGAGACCAGCTGAGATGACGGACATCCGACGGGAAAGAGAGAGAGAAACGGGGGGAGCTTCATCCTGCAGTAAGAAAGAGAGAGGTAATGCGAATGTGAATTGCAGGATAAGAGAAGGAGAGGCAAAGGCAGGAAGGGGATTTGGAAATAATGTGGTGATATCCCGGGGACACGCTCTTTCTTTTCCCTTTCCTTTCTCTCCGAGTCCTCCCCAAACCCTCATACCCCCCGTTTCGCATCAGGGAGAGACACCCGAGGTGGAAGGGCAATTTCAGAAAGCGCACAATTCTGATGTACAGAAAGAAAGGAGAAATTCGCACATACAACGAGTCGAAGCAAAAGCACCAGAAAGACAAATGAGAGGGCCGATGGGGGCGTCTCAGTCGACTGTGGACGAGGAAAGGGAAAGAAGAAATGGAGAAGAAGCAACTCGTGGGCATTCGTTTTCCTTCGATTGTCAGGAAGAAGAAGAGCAGGAGGAGAAGGAAGAAGAAGAGATCAGTTTGCATGACAGAATTCTTCGTGTCGCTGCTGCTGTGTGTGAATCAGAGGAGGAGGAGGAAAGAGAAGGAGAGAAAGAGAAAAGGGTGGTGCCCTTCTTTCTGAGTCAGAGGAAGAAGGATGCCCGACTGTTCCCTTCAGGTGAAGCTGTGCAGCTTGGGTCCCCGTCTCCCTCTTCCTCCCCTCTTGGGGTTCCGTTCGATGTGCTAACTCGTGAGTGTTGTTGGGGGCATCCGGTGTGTGTTAGAGAAGAGACTAGAGGCGGAGAGGGAGCGGGAGTGGAGAGACTGGGAGAAGGGACAGAATCTCCGGAAGAAAAAGAGGAAGCGACCACCATATGTACGAGAGAGGCAACCCTGCCACAGACGCAGCAGAAGGATGGAGAACGAGGCGAAGAGTTCAAGAAGCCTCCGAGAGATCAGGAGACTGTCCGGAGGCCCTCTCTCACCACACAACCAGAGACGCCTAAGAGAATAGAACTGCTCATACAGACAGAGATGGAGAGGGAACCTCTCTCCCCCCTCTCTCTTCCTCCCCTCTCCACTTCCCCCCACATCCCCCCGGAATGTCCAACCGTCTCCTCCCCCCCCTCCGAGAGTGAACCTCGATCCCCCACCGCCCCTTCCTTCAGTCCCTTCGCCTCACCCTTCCTGGGTTTTCTGCACAGTCGCGGGCCCTCTCTTCAGATTCATCCTCATGAACGCCGTTCGCAGGTGGAGCCCTCCAGACAGACAAGGGAGTGCAGGGGAAACTAAACGAATGAGTAAACGGGGTTCTTGTCCCCATTGCACAACGTACAGAATTCGACTGAAATGTTTTGTGAGTCAATTGAAGCTTTACAGAGGGAGGGAGCGCGAAAGGGTTCCAACTATCGTCCTTCCCTTCCCCCCTCCCACCTACCATTCTGCCTGTCTGTAAAGGAAAAAACAGTCCTTCTCAGCACTCCGCAGAAAAGGGGAAAACAGAATTTGTCTATGCAACTTTTGTATGCATGTGCAAAGTCTCT
Source organism: Chromera velia (assembly GCA_018398765.1). Lineage (NCBI taxonomy): Eukaryota > Chromeraceae > Chromera > Chromera velia. The sequence continues at coordinate 52,109 of JAHBMJ010003118.1, forward strand.
CTGTCTGTACAGAATTAATCAAGAATGTCGCCAGTCGAAGAGGCACTTCTGTTGACCTGTAAGCGTCAGAGAATCTTGCAGAAAGTGATGAAGAAGAGGGCTTCTACTTCGACATGCACAGAAGAGGGAGAGGAGAGGAGGGAAGGAGACTGGACTGCAGGCCGAATCAAAGGAGGAGCCTCAATTGGTCGATCGATCGATGGGTGTTATGATGAAACAATTACAGCAGTCTGAAGGAAGCTGTCTCTCCGCTTCGATGATTCTGCATGGAGTCTCCTTTGGATCTTTTCTTTGCATGACTCACTTCCCTTGACTGTCTATGATTGTACAGAAAGAAAGGAAGGACCCAAGGGTGAACCGGGGGGAAGGGGGGCGGTGTGTCGACTGCATGTCTGTCCCCATGCATGAATCTGTCATGCATGCGGGCACACTTGCTTGATGGTTTGTCAATGAGTGCATGCATGGTAAGACAAGGAAAGGACCGTGCAGCTGCAGGAACGAGTGTGCAGAGAAAGAAAGAAGGAAGGAGCGAAGGGCAGAGCAGCTGTGGGGAAGGGTCTCGACCAATCTACTCATCGCCGTTTCTCAGAAAGAAGTGGAATGGAAAATGATGTCTGTAAATGAGTGCATGAGTGAGTGAGTGAGTGAGTGAGTGAGTGAGTCAGTGAGAGTGAGTGAGTGCACCGAGCAAGACTGGTGAATGCGCTATGCAAAAGAAGTTTCGTTGCCTTCATGTCGCAATTTCCGTTTGTTTTTGTCAGTGAGTGTACAAAAAAATCCACCCAGACTGTTGAACGTTGTACAGCCACGTTGACACTCTGATTGTTTCCAAAAGTTTGCCGAGATACTTTGACAGCCGATTCTTGTTGAAATGAAACTTTTTCGAGAAGCCAATGCCAGAGAGTCCCAGTACGTTTGTCTGCTTCGATCTGTACCTTAATTTGCTTCCTGCATGTCTTTGAAACCATCGAAAGCTCGCGTGGTTGAGGAGAAAGCATTGCAAAGATCCTACCCGAAGTGACTTTTGAGACCACTGGCAGATGCCTCATCATACTCACATTGCAAAAAAATAGAGTAAATCATCAATCATTACATTAAATAATGTATGAAAAAAAGAGTATAATTGACGTTTTGCAAAGATATACATGCTCTATGGTATATCATACCGTATATGCTATGCCAGCATAAGAGTAACTGATCTACGGTCTCATAGTAAGAACTTGCATGAACTCTAGCATGAACTTCTTAATTGTTTTTGCTTTGATTGGCTGATGATATGACGGCAAGAAGTTCACAAGACTGGTTAATTAAAATATTTCTGAAGCCACACAGTAGTCTAGGCATCGCTGTATACTCCAGTTTTAATTCAATTTTATATTGTAAAAATGCAGTACTAGCGGTAATAGTATTTGATAGTGTCAAACTTAGTATTTCTTGAAGAAGCCTGGCAGAGCTAGGAAGTTTGGGACGAAGCTGAGCTTTTTCGGCCGGCAAGAAGTCATTTCATTTTCTACAGTGAGAATCTATACATGATCAATCACTCAATTTCAAAAATGATTGAAAAATCAAATTTATAACTAGAAATTTAAAGACATCTGATGATGATGATGATGATGATGTATGAGGAAATATGATACTATATCATAATTCTAGTCAAAATTAAACCTTGTATGATAAATAAATAAAGTAAAATAAAACTTGAATAAAGAAGTAAGTCTATAAGTTTTCATAGAATTAAGCTGTCATGCGACTAAAATGCCTCGATCGGCCAAGGCTTACGCAGCTTTACGATATGATTGTATCCCCTGCAAAGACCTAGGAATTTAGACAGGAATTTAGAGGAATTTAGAGGAATTTAGCTAGGAATCTAAAGGAATTTAGAGCTCTAAATTCCTAAAGTTTGGAGGTCAATTTCTCGTGAACTATGATGAGCTAGAATTTGATATTAACGGTGCTTATAGCCGTTGATATCATTTTCTAACTCATCATAGTTTACAAGAAATCGACCTCCAAAAATCACTAAATTCCTCTAAATTTCTGTCTTTAAATTCTTTTAGATTCCTAGCTAAATTCCTGTCTAAATTCCTCTTTAAATTCCTCTAAATTCCTGTCTAAATTCCTAGGTCCTTACAGGGTTATGAAGAATTTATTATCTAATTTATACTAGAATTTATGCTATCAATACTATCAATGGTACTAATATAATCTGTAGTTATTCCTAGGGTTATTGAATATATGATTTAACGTTAACCAGCATTCCATATTTCAAAATTGATTGATAGAGCCTGGGACACACACAAAAAAAAAAAACAAGATTAAAAAAAAAATGGAACCCAGTGAAACAAAGGCTAAAACAAAGGAGGCTGCGATCGAGCCTGCCAGTGAAGGGAAGAAAAGAGTGCAAACTTTCGAATCAGCAAAACTGAACTGGCTTCTGATACTAGGTTTTTAGACTGGCTTGCCGCTTGGCTTTACACTTGGCACGGGTAAGCCTTGGTTTGCTCGACAGGAGCGAGATGCCTTTCAACTTGAAGTGAAACGGCAGTTGCATGCTTACAATGGGACAAGTCATGGGATTTCAACGTCATTGATATGAATATGATTGGCAATATGAAAAACACTGCTTGGTGCTGAAGAACGACACGCGTCTTCCCGATTGAGTGAAACAACACATTTCGTGTGTCCGTACTTCAGTCCTGGAAAGAGAAAATATGACCGTACAAAGAGATGCAGCTGATTGATCCGCTTGAGGAAAAGAGAGGGTACAGGCCAATATGACATGACTGGCAGCCTCATGCCTAGGCCTCATGCACCTTCCGGCCTGACAGTGCCCATCCATCTAAGAGGCTCTGCAGCGCACCACCCTGGGGGGTCCGACCAGTCACGTGCGTGACTCACTGAGAGTCTCGAACTCGCGGTGTGCGTGTACTCCGTGCGCAGTACATCGAGGTCGGCATCAAACTTCACACTCTTTTGCGGGCCTCCACTGCAGTGGCAAAGAAGATCGTCATCCTCAACAGCCCCGCCCGGCTCCACAAAGCCGCTGCCGTTCAAGACCAGTCGGTTCGCAGTCTCATCCACACTCCAAGAGCCAGAAGAGACTGCATTCGGGTCCGTGACGAAAGCGTCATTCGCTGTACGATGCTCAGATTCGATGCTCTGGCCGAAGCTGCCGCTACCGAACTCTCCGCTGTTGGTTGTCGTTCCCACGTACGATGTCCAGGACCAATTCCGTTTGTACTGTACGCCGAAATCGGAACGCGTCCATATGATGGTATGTGATTCTTTTGTCTCAAGATGACCGTCTTTCCTCACTTCCTGCGTGGAGGTCCGGTTTTCCCAGCGGCCGACAAGACAACCTCTCTGAATGTGTTCAGCAATGCGGTGGACAGCGGCATCCGGCAACTCTGCATGCCAGTTGAGGCCCCCCTTCAATCGGATCTGACTCCTCATTTTCCCCACTCAAGCTGCTAGTAGAGAGTTTTCCTTCTTGTGTGCTTTCTTTTCCTCGGTTTTACCCCTTTCCCTCCCGTTGGAATGTCTCTCAATTTTCTGAATCTCTTGCTGAATCATCCTTCTGACTGGTCGGCTGCGCGTCTACTCCAGCAAGACTCTGAATCAAAAAGCGGGAAGATGAAAGCATGCACAAGTCAATCAGAGTCTCCAAACCGAAGGAGACAGACAGTCTGCGATCTTCACAAAAAAAAGACCTCCACTTATCCGGGTGGAACGTTTGACAAAAGAAGGAAGCCTGCTCAACCAAGTATACGGATTCGTAGACAGGCAGGGAATCGATGTTTGAAGGTGCGCGTACGCGTTGCGTTCGGATCGATCCTTGTCTTGTCTGCTTACTTTACATGGTGAATACGTACAGTGAGAGTGTATGTATACAGATCGCTGCATCCTTTTGAGAAGACAGGAAGCACCCATGCAGATTGAAAGAGCAGGTGCAGATTGAGAAAAGAATTAAAAACACGAAAGAAAGAGCAGGAAAGGAACAGACGATCATCATGCAGCAAAGAAACGCAAACACGCAATCGACGCAATTCACTCGCTCGCTTACCCATTCAATCTCTCACTCGCCATCTCACTCGTTCACCTGCTTCGAACAAGCTTTCGTGTCCAGGGATGGCACTCTCGTCACGGGAAGCTACAGGAGAGAAGAGGAGAAACTTTGAGACACATGCTTCAATCCCTCCAGGTCGCACTGTCATTTCTGCCTGACAGTGATGTCGGTCTCTGGGTCTCACCATTTCCCCTTCTTTTTCTTTTTTCTGCACAGTCCTTTCGTCCAACTTTTTGCTTCCTTCTATGTCTGCTTTTTTCTTTCCAGTTTGCCTCAGAGTCTCTCTTCTTTTGTCCTCTATATGTCCCATGTCTCCATTCGATGTCATGTTTTGATCTCCCATACAATGCATTCCGCTCCTCTCTTTGCGGAACGGAAGGAGAGGGCAAGGGCATTGGTGGAAACCGAGGTTGAAAGCAGAAGTGCCACCCACACAAGACGAAACAGGAAGTGCCTCAGTGAGCGCCAATCGGTCGAGCAAGCAACGGGGAGGGGGGGGTTGAGAAGAAGAAGGACAAGAAACTGGGAGATGTCACGACGACTAATATTCGACCAAAGAGGAGTGCATGTGTGATTTGGAAGCATGCAGTGAATGACAACGACAACACAGTTTCCACACCTTGACCGACCAACCGACCGACTGCCGATACATTTCCCGATCGCTTTCTTTTGGTTTTCCCCACACACCCCGCCCCTGTTTTTTCTGCTTCTTTTTCAATCGGCCACAGTGACTGGCTTCTTTCCCGTGTCTTGAGGTTTTCTTGGACTCTTCTCAAGATCATGAAGGGAAAGAAAACAAAGGGGGGAAAAGATTCTCAGTCAAGCAAACCCTGCAGGGG